>JAOVVI020019164.1:0-10183 GCA_028571085.2 Nepenthes alata
ATTGATGGATCGGGAAGAGATGGAGTGAAGGGGGGTTAGGGTTTCGGACGGTGGAGGAGAAAGAAGGGAGGGAGAAGAGGGAGGAAGGCGGCCGTTCGATGACAGCCGGCGATGAGCGGCAAGGGCGGCACTGTGCCGGTGGTTGCCGGTGGCTGGAAAGTTTGGCCAGTGGCGGTGATTCGCGAAGAGAGGTCTAGAAGGCTAGTGGTGGTTGTTGGCAGCGGCGGCGTTGAGTGGTGTGACGGTAGTCGACGACGGCTAATGGTGAGTCGCCTGTGACCGGCGACAACCGTGGTCGAGCAGCGGAGTGGCAGAAGCTGCGAGAGTGAGAGAGAACGACGGCGAAGCTGCACGAGGAGATCCATGGCGGCAGCGCAGCGACGCCAGCACCGACAAGGTGACACCGGGGAGGGTCGATGACAGCAGTGGCAGCACGCCGGTGACCAGCGACGGCCGTGGTGGTAGCAGCTTGCAATAGAAGCTGCGCAGAGGGGGGAGCGCGAGCAGAGGCGCGGCAGCGTGCACAACGGAGAGAGAAAGGTTGATTCGGGCACTTCGGGACATCTTTTCTTCAAATCTGCAAAGTATGAGACCCAAGCAAGTGTCTGTAAACCCACTCTTTGGTTTGATTTCGCATCTGATGTATTTTAGATACTGTTTAAAATTTTTACTAACATGCATGACTTTTTGTACACCCATTTAATTTATTCTGGACATGTATGTGTAGTTTATTGGATTATTTTGGGGGCTTTAAATATAGATTTTATGATTTTAGGAATTTATTATTTTTCTGGAAGCCCGAAAAATTTATTGGACTCGGTGTATATTTATATCAGTATGTGTAATAAAAATGTACACGAAACTTGCATTGCTCGTGTATTTTCACATGCACGTGCCGGGTTGTGGTCACTATATTTGGATTATTGGACTCTGGCCAGCTCCTGACGGGGAGATTTATTTGGAAATCCCTTTTCGCCTGCAGAAAAGGCTTGGAGTAGTGACCCTTCCCATTTGGATAATTTGATTTGACCTTAGAATATATTCAAACGTCCTAATATATCCGACAAGTTTGAAAAATACACCCAAAGCCGCGGGTGGCAAAACATAGTGAGTAACCTTATTTATGGGTACAAAATACATGGATTTTGGCCTAAGGTTACCGGGATTATGTGTAACCCTTCCTCAAGTTAGTCTTTAAATTATCAGAACCCAAATTTAGTGCATAATTTGTATTTCTGCATTGATTTGTATCGAATTTTGATTTGGACTTGGATTTTGGACTTGGATTTGAGATTCGCCAATTTTGCCTTCAGTTGGGCCTTGGTATGTCTCATACAAATGATTTTGACTATATGCTTTGATCCGGATCATTGGAATGTTTGACGCGGTGCTGCTTCAGCTTCTGTGCACGTTATTGGATCATCCGACTATCGGATTCTGCTCCAAATCACAAGCTGATCGGGCCTTGAACTTGGACTCGGACTTAGATTTGGACTCAGATCGACATCAACTTTGGAATTGGTCCAGATCATCTTTGTTTTGTTTATATATATATATTCATATATCTATATACGTCCGGACGAGGATTGTTTTTAAAATTTGGACATTTGATTGGATTTGAATATTTGATTTGAGTACGAGACTGTCATTAGATTTTAAATTTTGGATCTTAGATTTCGGTTGAATTTGTCTTATCAGCGATTTGGATTTTTATTCTGTAATTTGACTGGATTTTCATCCATTTGACATTTTCTCTGATTTATTGGACTCCTTTTGATTAAATATGATATTTGCTGGGCATTAGGCTCATTTTTCTGTTTTGTCCCTTCAGAGTAAAAGGTTCGAATGCATTGTAGGAGTTAGGACGTAATCTGTTAGTCATTCGTCTGATTCGGTGAGTTTTGGTTCTATTAATTTGACAATTGATGCGATTGTATTATGGAATTGACCGGGTACAGGCCTATGATTATATTTTGGGAATAATTTGGATATTATGCTATATATGATCATAAATTTTGGCTTAATTATTACCTCCCTTACGATGATTGTAGAGCAGGCCGTATTTATTTGGTTCAGACGATTATCCGATGAGATCCTGTGTGGATTTAATTTCGTTAAGTTGGATATTTTGGTTTGTCATATCCGAATTTTTGGGAGTTAGTATTATTTGTTTAATATTATTTGAGATTTTAAATTTTAAAATTGTAATTAATTATTTTAATCGGTCTGCTTGGTTCGGGTTCGTGACAGAAAAAAAGTGCCATCTTCGGATGACTTGAAAATGGAATGGGCATTAATTTGCAGCTTAGTTTGCTATGATTATCTACACAATTTGTACTAGGATTTTTCATCGAACTTACTTTACTATTGATCAAAATGTAAACATGATTTTTATATATGTGATGTATACCTCTTATAATCCTGAGAAACTCAGGAAGTTTTGTATGCCTTTTTTTCTGATTGCATATTAACGTAAAGTTGCTCTCATTGATTAACGGTCATCTTTGTTTGTTGTTTGGCCAACAGGAATCAGATTCATCTGGCAAAAAGAAAAAAAAACTATTGTAAATTGTCACAGGGAAGTTGGCTCTGAAGTCAGAAAAACAATTTAAAATATGAGCATACTATCCTAGATCATTTGGTTGCTCTCTCTGTCTTTATTTTCTTTCTTCATTAGAGGTTTTTTGGTGGTGTTGTGGTGTTCATTCTTTCTTTAAAAAACGGCAAGCCTTGAGTTGAGATGAATCATGAGCCCGAGTGTGATAAGTGAAGTAATCAGCTGAAGACTTGAATTATTTTAAATATTCCACTACAAAATAAGGAACAACCTTCTTAATTCAGCATCATAAAATTCCCTTATAATTTAAGTTGCATTCTGACCACTAATGACAAGAAACATTGCCAAGCTCCTGAGGTTGGTATATGAAAAGAAAATGTAAGGTCTAGTCAAGTGATGAAGCATTAGTTTAGTCTTTGTTTTAGTTGTAGTGAAACATAGTTTTCTCATACAATATTCTATTCTATTCTTATATGATCTCAGTGCACTAGATGGGGAAACTCGATGTGAAAACTAAACTAGCAAAGAGAGAGGACTCTACAATTCCTTCTCAAGGTTGGTGTTGTAGTTAAGTACTTAATCTGCACTCTTTTTGCCACCATGTAAGATGTGTTGCTTATTGTATGAGTGAACCAACCCTTTTTGCACCCTTGTTGTCGGTAGTTTATGTAAGAGGGATTTTTGTTGTTTATTTTTCTGTCCTTGGTACTGTCAGATCTATCTTATCTTCATGTTCCATGACTTCAATGAGGCAGCTGTGACACATTGCATATGATCCCAGGAAAAGATATTCATTGTGCATGAAGATACTAACATGCAATTAGAATACCAACAGATGGAAATGAAGTCTTAGTAATGTTCTATCATTATGAGCTATTTATGTTTATTTCTCCCTTACATATGTTATTTCATAGTTCTAGCTTCTTCAACTTATGTTTGCAGCACAATGGTCAATAGCTAGATCAATAGTGATTTTTTCCTTGCGTTACCTTTGAGGGGCATAATTTATTTTCCGCATGGTTAGAGATATTCATTTTGAGTTTTTTCCTCTCTAGCTGTCATATGTTGCTGTTTTTGTTGTGATTATTAGAAATGAGAGAGATGCACAAAATTGCTTGTATCCCACTGGAGAAGCAACCGACTGGCAATGATACAATCAAGTTGCAATTACAATCTCAAAAGATGGAACTGGAGCAATGTCGAGAAGTGTTGTGAAGCTGTGAAGTTGCGTATAAAAAAGGAAGCTCTCACTCCAAAAGGACACGGTACAGCTCCTTTTGGACTTATTGTTTCTTGTTCTAGGCTTCTAGTTAGTTTCTTACTCTGATACTATTGAGTTGAAAGTCGTCTCTTGTCTAGCACAACAGTAGGATTTTGATGGCCCCCAAGTTGGTAATTAGTTCACATAATCAAATTGGACGAGGGAATGTCATAGCTAACCCCACATCCAGGGATTTCAATTTCGTTGTTGTTTCTGGCTTAAGGTTGCCAAGTTTCGAGGACTCATATCTTGACCAAACTTGTCTTATAGAATGATAAACTTGTAAAAAGCTAATGCTAAATTGAGGTCGATGAGGATACATATTATGAGAAGATGATGGATAAAATTTATGAAGCACAGACATTATATCAGAGCTAAAATGTCAGTGTCTAATGTATCTAAGAATATTTTTAGTTTTTAAAAAATTTCAATACACTCAGACATATTCTAACATATTTTAAGCCTGCTGAGTAATTTTTATAATTTTTAAATAATGGGGTTCATGATATAAGTTTGAAAAAATATAGATTTGTTTTGTGATTTTGAAATCCTCTGAGACAGGCCAAAGATAGGGAGAGAATGAGATAGTTGAAAGTGCTTCCATCTTCCGAAAGATTTTCAAGGATATCCCCTTCAAATACTTTATATGACTATAGAATTACAACATGGAAGAATCCTGCATGAAGTGAATGTAGCCCATAATAAGGTACCCATAGAAGGGTGTTTGGAAAGTGGGAAAGAGACACAGAGAGTCTGGGAGGACATTTTCTCGCGACAAAAATAGTCAAACAGGCCAAGAAAATCAAAGCAGAAAATGGGTAGGGTATCCGATGTTCTTCCTTTTTCTACTCCCTGATGCGAAGAATCCAAAGTCCTTTTGACAAAGTATTTGAAAGAAAGAATCTTATGTTTTTCATCGAGTGATTTTTCTTTGGAGTTTGTTGGCAGTTCATATTTGACAAGGCATCTTCAGCACGTCTTATTATCTTAAGTTTGATCGGATATCTTGCCGTTAAAAATAGCAACATTTCTGACATTTATGATACGTTTGATTGTTAGAATGGAATAAGGTGAGAATTATTCCCAAATAATAGAATATGATAGGAATAGAGTTTAAATTGTTATTTTCATATTTTATTATTGGAATACAATAAGGTAAAAATTAATATTTCATTATTTGATTTGTAGAATAGTACGAGGAATCAGGTAAGAATAGTGATAATAATAATAATAATTCAGAGAAAATAATTATTTTTACATGCGTGAAAATAAATATTTCTATAAAAATATTTATATAATCAAATGAAGAAACATTTATTCTTCTGAAAATAAGAAGTCTATTTCCTCCAATCAAATAGGGGGTTAGGATATAGTATTTTAGTGAATATGCCTAATCTCCTTAGGGATGTTAGCAAATGCAGTTATGGTTCACTTGATTGAGATTTAAAGCTGTGGTGCTTCAATCATATGTGCTCGTATTTTTTGAATGCCTTGTAATTGGCATGAATTGGATTGGGTTTTTTATTACATTGAAATTCTAAAGACATGTTATTGGTTACTTGTTCATCCCCCACAGCAGGTCTGCCATTCTGATGCATCAACCAATTTCTCAAACATTAAATAGCTTTGAAATTAAAAGATAAGTACAAAGCAAACATCAAGAATAAAGCAAACCAAATAATATTTCCAATTCAACCATTGGGCTAAGATATAACTTATACATATTAAATAAAGGCTGCGGGCCACATATTTCTGCAGCCACCTCAGCATTCTTCCTAAAATACCCTTTGTGCCACTGGTTCCCTCCCAAAGGTTTACACTTTCGCATTTCACAACACCACCCACTAAAAAGTTGAAATTTCAAAACCGACCCCCACCCACTCAAAACCCTAATTCAGAAAAGTCAAAAATAGCTCATTCCCCAAAACCAAGGTCTAAAAAGGAAAACCAAATATGGCGGGAGTTTGAAATATGTAGTTTTTTTTTTTTTTAGTTATAGAAATAAGGGGAAATAATTAGACCCTGAAGTTTTTGCCGGTGAAAGTTTGGCCAAACTGCCAACTCGCCGGGACGATGTTCCAAGAGGTAGAGGTCCGCCGGTCGCTGCCCGTCACCCTGAAGGAGAGAGACTGGCCCACCAGAACAGCATTGGATTGCCAATTTTGCCCCCAGTTACGGCTCATGGCCATCCAGTCGGTCCTTGATCCCTTGACGCCCACGCGCACGATATCCCCTGCGCCGGCGACGTTGGTGATCAGCACCAGGTTGAAGTAACGGAAGCCGTTGATCGTGAACCTTATCCCTCCTTGCTTCCGGCATGGCACCCTGCGAGAATTGCGTCACGAAGGCTGAATTATTAGTACTTTTTAGCGTGAAACACGGGCCATGATTTCATACTGCGCCGCAGTCCGGCCTGATTAAACCAGGACCGTCGACGCTCTAGAAGACTGTGCAATCTGCCTAGGGATTATTGTTCATATGTGTGGAAGCATTGAAAGTAGTGGGACATGCGCGTGGAGGTACGAAATAGGGCGATTTCCCGATCTCTACAGCACGGCTCAAATCTGCCGGGTTAATCAGACAACGTGATAATAAAGTGTGCGACGTTACGTATGATTGCAGCGAAATCAAAGGTCTACGCGGCGTGACGCGGGCGATCGGGTAACTATCTCATCTGCAATTCACGTCATGAAGACGACGTCGTCTCCAAATCGCCAATTTTTAAATATAAAATAAAATAATTATTTTGATTTTTTTTTATAAAGTACTATCATTTAAATAGATATAATTTATAAATTTTATCAGAGAAATTTCAGAATTAAATTCTGTTCCTGAATTTTTTGATAAATTATTCTTAAACATGATATAAACTGCAGCGAAGTGATGTAGATTGTTTTAAAAATTAATTAATTTTCTTTAAAAATATAAGAAAACCCAGTAATTTTCAACTTAGGCTCAACTTACATTTTTACCAAAGACATTTTCCATAATTTATTCTTTCTTTCGTACTAGAAAAAACAAAAAGGAAATGTTATAATATTTTGCCATAAATTCCAGAATTTTTAATGTTTTTACTAATTAAACAAAATATCCTTTAAAAAATGTTTTTAATATTTTATGGCAATTAAACGGACACGCGTAGAAATGGAGAGAAATAGAAAACAGGGCACAACAGAGTGCGTTGCAGGGGAGGGGGAGCTCACCGGCGGTAAGAGACTGGCACAATTCCGGCGCGATACTCGGCGATTTTGAGAAACATGGGCATAGCGAGGTCAAAGTGAGTGCGGGGAGGGTTGCACCATCCGCCATTGTCGCTGGGGAGGGCGTAGTTCGGCGGGCAGAAGTTGGTGGCTGTGACCAAAATGGAGGGGCTGCCGGAGTGACACCACCTAGGGTCGTCGGCGCACTTGATTTCGAAGCAAGCACCGCAGCTCAGCCCGCTGTTGAACAATGCGGTGCTCAGCGCCGCCGTGTTGACGCCGTAGCCTTGACTGTACAGATTCCCGTAACCGCATGCTCCTCCTGTTTGAAAAAGAAATACATCATTCACTTCTCTACAGAACCTTCAAGAAAACAAATACCCTCCCTGTAGTTCTGTTGTGAAGGAGGGCTTTAGTTATGAACTTTCTCGAGAGGGCTTATGATAATGGAGGCCAGTTTTCCACACACAACGGTTTCTTTTTTCTTTCTTTCCCAAAGGAAAAATCACTTCCTAGTCTTGAAGAATGTAGACCCAGCAGTGAAATTAGCATAGTCCCGCAAAGAAACCTTGAATCTGTTTTAAGGTGAAAGCAATATGTAATTCTAAAAACAGCCATGAAAAAAAGCAATCTGTTTGCGGGAAACCATGAATGTTTCCCGCAAAGAAACATTCATGCTTAGACCCAACCCATTGGGAAAATGCCAAAATGTGGGCCGCAATATGTAATCACAGAGCAAGCGCAACTAAAGATCTACAAACACAGCGGAGTGGAAAGAATTTTGAAGATCTAAACACAAATCTGCAGTATCTAACCGACAGATCAGCGAATTCCGAAGCGCATTGTAGTTCTAAAAACAGTTCTCACGGCCATGAAACGGGGGAATGGAAGACAAAATATTATCGAAAAATCAAGGTAGGGGTGAAATCAAAGGCGATTTCGTAGCTTTCTGGTACCTACCCATGGTACCAGAGGCATCACTGCCGCCATAGAAAGTGGCATGAGCACCCTGCCACGTCCCCCCTTCGTAAACACCTGGGATTCTAGCCTCAACAGCTGCCAACAGCCAAAGAGAGAATAGAGAAACAATGGAGATCACGCCCGGAATAGCCATTTTAACTACCACTGGCGAGAGAGGGAAAGAGTGGATGGAAAATTGAGAGTAGAAGCGTGGAGGGGATGCAGAGGACAGAGGGAAGGTGAGGTACTTATTGAGGAACGTCGTAGGGGCAGTTATGGAAATGAGGTCACAAAAGTTCCCGACGTAAAACCAGAAAAAAAGAACAAAAAATCGTTCACTTGCACTGATTGCGCGTCTACGCCACCTTCCGATTGGGATACTGAATTTAAACAAACAAGGGTAAAATTCGTATATAAATTGGAAACGATGAGTCCGCATCGGACTGATTTGTAATATGGACTTGCCATATAAATATTTCGATGATCATATAAAAATATTTTTTTAATTTTTATATATAAAAAATAAAGTATCTTATAACCATAAATTTTGATTTAAATGACTATATTTGTACGGTATAGATCCTATATCATATCAGTGTGACACAGGTCTTATGTCGTATCGGTGTAGCGTAGGGTTCCATAAATCTATAAATTAGTTATTAATTATTTCATAGGTTAAATTGAGTTTAAAAGAAAATTTTGAGGATAATTTTTAAATATATAATTAAAAATTAAAAAAATATATATTAAATTAAGCTTCTACCGTAACTTAATGTAACCTACAAATATATTTTCTTTCTTTAAAAAATCATAATTGGTAGTCATAATATAGTTCCTAATCATCAAGTTTGCAAAAAAAAAACCTTACTAATAAAACATTTAGGTTTACAATTCGTTAATTATAACATGGCTCATAAATAAATATTTGAAAAAGAATTGTCTGTATCAACTTCATCAGAAATATTCCAATTCTTAAATTAAAAGATAACAATAGAGATAATTTTTAGAAGTATATGCAAGCGTGAATATTGTTCGATGTACCGAAAGAATGAAAAAATTGAGTATTTATTTTTAAATAAATAATTATAATTTAATTATTTTAAAATAATTATTTATAATATTTTTAAATTTTTTAAAATTAACTAAATTAAAATCATCCATTAAAAATAAATAATTAAAATATAAAAAAATAAATCTCTCTAAATTTATAAGAGATAAAACTCTCCTAAATTTATTAAGGCTGAGACCAATACAGTTGAGTAACGTAAGAGATACGACAAGTAAATTAAAAAAATAACAATAAGATTGTATTTATTGTACGTAAAAACATAATTTAACCCAAATTAAATTCTAATGTGACCAGCGTCAAGTAAGAATTTTAAAAGCTAATCAACAAAAATCCTACAATTATTATATCAAATTTTTGAATATTTTTATCGTGGAAAAAAGTAGTAATGTTGGCAGCCATGACGTTCTGATGTAACGCCACTATCCGTTGTCAATAGTCAACTTCTAAACAAATTGGACTAACCGTAATATTTTATTAATTATAGAAGATTAAGCTGATACCATTTTTAATACTAATTCATCAATTGGGAAAAAAGGTTGGGACAATTGGACGAAAAAGCCAAGATTGTTGTGGAAAAATTATACCCTTGGAAGCTTTATATTGAAAAATCACAATTACGTGAAGCTCTTGCTATGGTGATGGTGATAATATTTGATAATTAGTTAACTAATTTACTTATTATCCGAAAATTGTTAGGTTGTTAGAAAAATAGCTTATTTTGTTTGAAATTAGTTAGACCAGCATAAAAAGATAATTTGTGCTTTAAAACAAGTAATTAAAATAGAGTATCTACTCTGCAACTATTCATCTTCTTTCACTGGAAGCTCTGCCTTTCTTTTCTGTTTTCTTCCATCCAAGAAGCAAAATTTTGCTTTTGCTTCTTGGTTCTTCAAAAATTCTAATTTAACTGTTGGGTTTTTTATCATTTTTTATGGGTATCGTAACAAACAAATAACTATCAAAAGGTCGTACGATATTTACATAAGGATTACAATGTTCATGTGCGTGAAGCGCCAAAAGTAGTAGGCGTACACTCGAGGGGCGCCCGAGGTGCCGTTCTCAGTGGCACCCGCACTTGAGGCGTACTCAACGGGTGCTCGAACGTGGCTCGCAATATAAAAATACGCCTAATATAT
>JAOVVI020019165.1:0-10183 GCA_028571085.2 Nepenthes alata
TATTTGCTTATAGTTTTTTTAAAAATAATCAATTTTTGAAAAAAAAATAAAAAAAAAAGACTGCAAAAAAATCAAAATTTTTTAAAAATTTATTCATTTCGTTCTCATTATATTTACTAATTTCCCATTATCCATTTTTATTATTTGCCTAAAAAATAAACAAAAAATTAGCAAAAAATCAATATAACAAATTGAAAAAGAACGTTTGTTTATTATTCATTTTCTTAAATTAGATCTTACAAACAAAAAAGTTAAAAAAAAAAAGTAAGTAAAAAAAAAAACCCTGCAAAAAAAAAACTAAAAAAATTGATGGGTTTAGTCTACCAAGTACAGAAAGGGGCCCATAAGCAGAAGGGATAAGCTCAAGATCGGAACAGCATCCCAACAACTCCAATTGGCCCAGACAATCCTTGCAGACAAGTGAATTCGTTGGCCGAGTTAAACAGTTCAACGAACAGTTGTTAAAAGCTATGGAAGATCAAACCACCCACTTATATTATAAATATCGTTTCATTGCAACAGTAGATAAGAGGTGATACGAAAGAGATAGACCACAAAAGTACTACTAAGATGCTTCCCTTCTAGCACATTTTTCTTCCTCAAATACGCTTCTCATTGAGCGCACCATACTCAGTCCCCTCACACGTTTATTAGCACTTTTTGTTCTGCATTCTCCATAGTTCTTTTCTCATAGAAAGACTATTAAATTGAACGTCAGATAATATATTGAAGAGTGAGTCCTGTCAATCATCTGACATCTTATTTGTTCCTTATGCTACATAAAATGCAGGTTCAATGCTATGAACTCATTTCAGATCGATTCGATGGAAAGATCTAATTTACAGTTTACTAATACGTATAATAATTCAAACTGAGAGACTTTTCAGATACTCATATATATCTTTATCTGGTTAAGCCATTGAAGACTTTAGAAACAAATATTACAAATTTTTAGAATAAAATTTTAAATTTTTTTTTCTTTTTCTTCTTCTTATTATTCTTTTCTTGATAATTTAGCTTCTTTTTTCTTTTTACCACAATGCAAAAAACATATTCAAAGCTGAAATCTTTGAGAAAAAAAACTGCCACTTTGCACGTTCATTAGATACTATTAATGATTTCCATTAGACACTATCTACACCCAACGCGATATTGCACACCTTTGTATGTTATATTGTACTTAAACCACAACACTTTAAATCTCCTCTGGCTGTATCAATTTTACAGGATAAACTCTGAAAATTTCTATTAACATATAAAATATTTTTAAAAATATATATATTAAATGTTTATTAATAAAATTTATATAGAGGACGCTATCTATCTTAAATTGTTTTAATTTTTCTTCAAAGACAATGTAAAGATTTTGTTTAATTTTTAAAAAACCTCTATCTATCTTCAGATGGGTAAGGATACAGAGAAAATTTTTAAAAATAATTCATACACATAAGTCACAAGTCTTAAAATGTTAGATCATGAGTGTTTCTACAAAGATAATGAGACATTTCACCAATATTATGAGAAATTTAATAAATTTTTTAGTATTTGTCAATATCTTTGTTTTGAGGTATGGCTATTATTAATTTTTTTTTTCTATAATTTATTATCACCATGAATACACAATTTATTGAAATGGTATGCAAAGAAAATACTTTGACTATAGCCTAAATGAGACATGTGAATATTTTGATTATTTAGGCCAAAAATATGTAACAATCGGACATTATATACACACATATACTTAGTTATGAGTATAGAGTAGTCACTATATTTTACAATAAGTCTAAAAGAATTTAGTGATGTCAAGTATGAAATGTCATTTTCACTAAAAAATTGAAAGACTCAAAAATAAAGAAAGCAAATGTAATATTTAATAAGGATATAAAAATTTCTAATGTTTAATACATAGCCATATCATATCTGCTTTTAGAGAGTCATGTTAAGGTCAGTTTTAAGGAAAATATTTTTATTTACGCACACACAATTTAGAGTGGGGGAATAATCCAAACTTCTGGTGAAAAAATTAGGGACTTCAAGTCCCTTTTTACTTTCATGCACTAACTCAACCTCCACCACAAATTTTACTATCATAGCCAACTTACTAATTTTAATATAGAAAGTTACTCAATGATACGTTATAGTAATTTATACAACATCAGACTGAGATAAATGCATATCAAGTTCACATCATTGCCGAACACATCATGATATTATATGAGATTTATAACAGTTCAACCCAATTAACTAAGCATTGAGTATTAATGAAAATGAAAAGTTTTCTACACAACCAATCTCCAATCTCCAATCCCCTAGCTCATCATCATCTTGGGTGAGGGTTTGAGTGAAAGAAAAAAATAAATAAAGAGTAAATTTAGGCTATCGCTATATTTAAGAGTAAGTATATCATTAATAGTTTTATAAATTCTAATACTTCAAATGTAAGTGGTAACCCAAATACGACTAAGATAAAAAAAAGAAAAATAAAGGCTTGAGAATAAAAATCCTTTACTAGGAATGCCATATGTGATAGCGTGCGTCGTAAACAAAAAATAAAAAGGAAAACAGAAATGGGTCCTTTTAAAGATGCCTTGACAATGAGAATGAGTCTTATTCTATCATTATTTCATCTATCATCACTCTGAATTTATATGAACAATTCATAGAATTGTTATCTTGACATAGAAAGGGTATAGGTTTTTCAAAATTCTATATCTGTAGTATGCAGTTTTTTCAATAGAAATTTCACAATTTGTGTAGTATTTTTTTGATATTTTTTTAGGAATAGATTTATATTTTTTGTATAATTATTTTCTTTATTTATTGACTTTGTTTTAATTTATTTTTGTTCATTCAAGTAGCACGTCTATATATATGCAAAACACTCAGATACATTACTGCTCTTTTCACTAATTTTTTGGTGGATATATTTACATCAAGAGCGTGGATTTTTAAAATTTTAAAATTTTATAAAAAAAATTACTTGAATTTTAGCATGAAGTGAAAAGATCTTATGAACTATTGGTTTCATGCATTGACTTTTTTTTTCCCTATTTTGTGACATTTTAATATTTTATTTTGAGAAGAATTGGCTTATTGTACATATTTGTCTTATTTTTATCCCTTTATTGTCATAACATATAGACAATTACCCTACTATAGTGGAGATTCAAAACTCTCAGCGATAATTTAAAATTATTTTTAATTAAAAAGGGTATTTATATTTACTCTTATAATTATTTTTTTTCAATATTGATCATTTAATAATTTTATTATTGGTACTCTTACTATAGAAATAGAATGAATACTCATTTGATCTTGATATTTGTGAAGAGAAAAAAGGATTACATTGGATTTGAAAATAGTTTGTAATTCATGTGTATTAGCATAAAATAGATTTTGATAAGATGTAGTCACACACACTTAATCTCTCAAATTATTTGATATAAGATTGATCAAGAATTTTTTTAAGTTATGTGATTGAATTAAACTGTTCGTTAGATTAATAATTTGAAACCTTGACATATATAAAATACTTTATAAGAAATATTGACTCTCAAAATATTTTAAAAATCTTCACAAGACAGCACTCATCTGATATAGTCACATACAGAATTAAAAGCTTATTGCATGGCTAAACATATGATTAAAACTTATAAAAGTAAAATTTTATTTAAAATTATTATTCATTGTTATTTACTTTTTCTGCATTACTGAAAGGCTAACAATAAATAGCTAGAAGGGTGTGATAAATAATAAAAAATATAATTTTATTACCACTGATTTATTATTATTATTTAACATATTATATCATTTTTGTTCATTTATTCAATTATTTTAATTATATATTTTTTAGGTATTTAAAGTCTAAATAGAATGTTTGGCTTGAAAAAACTGAATTAACGCTTATTTTGACGTCAGCCTGTACTATAAATGAAAAGATTATAAAATAAATTAATATTTATTTTGGTCTCAACTTGTATTATAAATAATGACGGGAATAAATCTTTCACACGAAGGAAGGGCGATCACAATAGAAGTATCCAAGAAGAAAAGGGAAACAAATTAAAGAAATAAATTAATTGTATAATCGTATCATTTTTAATTTACTTTAAAAAAAATTAATTGTTAATTTAAATTTTGATAAGTTGTTCACTACATTAATAAGTTTTATTATTACTATACTGCATTTATTGCTATGCAATTTAAAGTTAAAATTTTTTTTATTATTGCACTAATTATTTTATTTTTAAAAGTCATTAACCTTCATTCTGTTTCATTATCCGTTTTGAAAAATTATTTCTTTTGCTTTCAATTATTATTTTCGCATTAGTTTATTTGAAAAAACACTCCAAAATTGAATGCTTTGTTTTTTATATTTTAGAGTTCATCAAAATAAAATTACATATTTCTATATTATCTCATAAATTTTAAATATAAGATAATTTTTTTATGTATATAATTCTAATATATTAAAAAAACGTAGGTCACATTATAATGTGCTCATAAAAATAATAAATTATCTTTTAAAATCGGTCAATATTTTTTTATATATTTTTATTTAAAAGATATCATCGTAAAAAGTATTAAATCGGTCATATTGTCCATAACACAGCATGACCCATTTCACTACAGATTGTGCCAAATGTGTTCTTAATAAATAGTGTTAAATATGTATAGAACGAGTCAATATTTTAAATGATGTCAAGCCATAAGTTAAGTGTTATGTGGGTTGATGCATGATCGTTTGTTTGGTTGAGTGGGGAAAGAGCCAACAGGAGGGGGGTGGGGTGAGTGAGACTGAAAAAGGGAACAGTAGCCTACTTATTTTTTAAAAAATTAAATATTAAACAAAATTGATATATACCCCACCTTTTGCACAACATATTCAACATTGTTTTTACTCTTTAATCTCTACTCTTTTATTACATAAAAGTGATATTTATATAAATTTTACTAATTTTTATATGTTATTTATATATTATTACTGCCATTTTATAAATTAATTTTTAATTGTAGAACATAATTATTCTAATTTTAATAGTAAATAAATATAAAAAAATTATTTCAAAACTTTCATACCTACTAAAATATAAACCTAACATAATGTTGTTATTAAAAAATAACTGTTGAGTATTCTACTTTGTAGTAAATCATGAAGTAGAGCATCAAAGTGCAAGCATATTAGTTCAGCCATTCGTATATCAGGTGCATTTGTATCAGTTGAATCATGCAATATAGTTCTAATATGATGTATTAGCAAAAGAAACATTTTGCTAGTTTTTATCGGTACAACAGATGCCTCTCGTACGAGCCTTACATAAGACGTGCTACAATAAAGAAATAGAAGAAGCAAATCAGTAAGTATGTAATACATCAATTATGTTGCTTCAGCATCTTACTCTGTATAAACAATATCGTGAGTGGCTTATTTTTTCATGTTACAAAATTTCAAAAATAAATTGTTCTTGATTCTTGAATCCAAATTTTTTGTTTTATATTTTCATTCTTTTATTGTCAAGATGTAAGTAAAAAAATATTTATATTTTATCTTGATGAGTCCAACAACTATGGGTTTAAGGGGCCAGGCCCCACAGTAGGCTCACAATTCAACTCTAACTCAACAAATTTTTTTTAAAGTGAAATATTCTTATATTTCAAGATGTCTACCCTCCGTTCAGGAGTCGCTTGCTGGGGAAAAGGGGTGTCAGATAACTCTAAGCACACACACAATAGTAAACCAAGAAGAAGGAAGAAGAAGAGAACACCAAGATTTAAGTGGAAAACCCTTCACAAATTGAAGAAAAAAATTATGGGACACTTAATTCACAAACAGATTCATTATATGAGATTGATTACACAAATCACACGATTACACAAGCCCAAAAAGCGAAAACGAAGAATAAAGCACGAGAATACAAACATCTCACACTTTGTGTTTCACTCACTACTCTCCCTTTCTTCACTATCTTTCTTTCCTCTTTCTAATACACTCGGATATTTTTCATTGTTTATAGTATGCATATATATATTATTGATCTGTTGAATATTCTATTCCCCATAAAATTTGTCCCTACCAACAATATAAAGATTCTCTACACAAACAGCGTCAAGAGATCGAGCATATCATTTTGAGATTACGCATGCTTAGAAAATCTTCTGAGTTAGCACCCATGGGCCCTATTGGATTCTCTGATGGATAGTCAATCATCCACTGACCGACTTCTCTTTCAAGTCATTCCATCGTCAAAATCCTCGGGCGATCCTTGATGTCACCAGGCAATAACAATGACCTCGGACATTATCCCATATCTCGATCGTTACTGTGCAGCCCAAGTTCTCGGGCGTTTGCAAATCAGTAAAGCCAACTGGTAAATTCCGTGCGCTTGTCCTCAGCTATTTTCCAGTACCGCGCGCCTTCAGCTGTTGTGTTTGCCTTACCGGCCAATTTGCCGATCAACGCATTGACTGGCAATTTTACACCAAGGCTTCCGCCCACCTCTAGCCAGCTGCTTCCTTGGCCGTCCACGCACCTTCAGGTATCCGTGCACCTGCCATTTGCCCAAGGAGCCTTCCACTTTGTCTCCTTAGAGCTTCTGTGCGCCTTGTCTTCTTAGCCGGTTAATGCATTGACCGGCCATTTTCTCATTAGCAAATTCCTCGTGTCTTCTGCCGGCCGCTTTGTCTCCATTTATCAGTCAACCCTTTGACCAAAATTCTCAATCATGCAACCGGTAAACTTACGTAACTGGGCAAAATGACACGACCTAACATTTTGTCCCAAATGCCTTCCTTGGTCGGTCAACGAGTTGATCGGCTATTTGTTACTCGAAAGCCGCCTTGCTCTCCGAAAATCCTTTCCTTGGCCGTTTGCTTCATGGTCGGTCAACGTCCATTAACCGGCCAGCCTTCTCCGGCCTCTTAGCCGATCAACCTCTGTTGACCAGCCAATTTTTTCTGGATTTCTACTCCTACATAATTTGTTCTCCGAAAATCCACTGATGATATTCTTATTTGTTGCGTTACCCCACAAGGGAGTGAACAAACCCAACATCGCCTCCCACTAGGGAGCTAAAAGACCTCCGTCCGAAAGCGTGGAACCCTCCGCCTTGGAACCAGGAGCACTCTGCCCTGGAGTCATAAGCACTTTGACCTAGAGCACAAGTTTTTCATTCCGGAGTGAGGAGCACTCCGTTCCGGAGCCATGAGTCATTCGTCCCGGAGCCATGAGTCCTCCGCCTCGGTGCAAACCCTCCGTCACCAAGCTAGGAGTCCTCCGTCCCAAAGTTAGGAGTCCTCCGCCCTGGAGCCAACCTTGTGTCACGGAGCCACGAGTCCTCCGTCCCTGATCTAAGAGCACTTCATCTTGGAGCCAGGAGTATTCTAACACGAAGCCACGAGTCCTCAGTTCCGGAGATAGGAGAACTCCGTTCTGGAGTTATGAGTCATCCATCCCAGAGCCAACCCTTCATCTCAGAGTTAGGAGCATTCCGTTCTGAAATCACGACTCCTTTGTCACGAAGCCAGGAGCTCTCTCTTTCAGAGTCAGAAGCCATTTGTCCGGAAACAAACCCTCTGTCACAGAGCCAGGAACACTCCGCTCTAGAGCTATGAGTCCTCCGTCCTAGAGCCAACCTTCCGTCCCAGAGTTAGAAGCCCTCCGTCTCGGAGCTAAGAGCCATCCGTCCAGGAGCCAGAAACTCTCCGTCTCGAAGTCAGAAGCCTGCTACCTAAGAGTCAACCATTCGCTCAGGTGATAAGGATACTGTCCCATCAACGCAGTTTAGTTTTCTAGGAAGCTCCACTATTGAGTGCACCTCCAAGCCTTCCCTTAGCGGGCACACTTCCAAAATGCCATGACGGGTCATTGATGCTACTGTCGTCGCCGCTGTTCTGTGCCATGGAGAAGCTACTACTGTCACTGTTATTGTCGAAAAATAAAAATCAAGCGCGTGAAAAATCATCATATTTCTCAATAAATTTTGTATCATTTATAATTAGATTGATACTTAAACCTTACAAATATAGTAGGGTAAGTTGTTATTTAGGAATTTGGCCCGTCTCAATATGTTCATACACCATTAAAAAAGTATTCTATAATCGGATGAACAGTCTAATTGGTTGGGAAAAGATGATGAATAGTCCCTAAGAGTGGGGAAAGACATTGGTTCCGAATAATATTCGAACCTATTATGTTATAATGTTTTAAAAATATATTTGTAATACCCTAACATTTTGGGTTGAATATTTCATGCTAAAATTAGTGTTAATCATTAACAATAAAACTATTTAAATTAAATAGAAAAGTTTTTTTTTAAGTTAATATTTTATAGTTGGGTCAAATTAATTTTTAGAAACTGAGATATATTCTTAAAGTAAAATTATTTTCTATACAAATTAGCAAATTAGATTTCAATCAAATATTTCAATTTTAAATATCAATGTATTTAAATTAATAATATTACAGTATTATGAAGAATAATATAATAATAACAATAATAATAATTTCCTGTTATTATTATTATTATTATTATTATTATAAATAAATAAATAAAATAAGTAAATGAATAATTGATAAAATCACCCATTCTCGATTACTCTTCACCTTCTTCCCAACAAACCCTTCGTCCCTCTCTCTCACCTGCCCTTCGTTTTCTCTCAATTCTTCCAGCAATCCCATGGTCTCAACCAACGCTTCTCATTCTCGATCCTTCCCTTCTCCAGCGGCTCCTCTCCGACAAACTGATTTCATCCCCGTTAACCTAACCGCTCGCGTGCCGATTCTTCATCATGGCCGGCCAACTGATTCTCCATTACTGGCTAAATTATTCGGCCGTAATAACCTGATGGTCGCGTCTTTACTCAGCAATTTCTATATATACGACCCTACTCCTCCTCTGGTAGCACTGAATTGATAAGCATTGGAGAGAGAGGAAGCTTCCACTACCAATTTCGGTTTCAGAAGGAGAGCAGAGGGAGAGAGTGTAGAGAAATAATAGAAGAAGGGGAGAACAAGCATAGAGAAATTGGAGGCGAAGCTCTGCTGCCAGAAGCTTGTAGGCCGTCATCAATACCGCTGTCAAAGATTTGGTGAGCTAGCGAGTCGTGTTTTTCACTACTCTATTTTGTATCAAGGCTTCCAACAGGCAAGTGACTCCTCTTACTTTACCTATCTCCTCTAATTGCATGATTATTCATATTTTACCGATTATTCTATATTTTTGAAAATTTTAAGTAACTCGTTCCATCTCTTGAAAATTTCTCAACTCCCTTCCTGTTAATGGTAATATTTGGGTTGCAATATGTTGTGATTCTGGTGGAAATCGGGTGAATGGTGAGGATTAGAATACTGTAAAATTTTTGTCGGCCGCGAGGTTTTCAGTAAACTAAATGATGAGAAAAAAATTGGGAACGGCTTGTGTGGCATGTGATACGTATACGGTGGTAATTATGTGGTTATACAGATATGTATATTTGGTTGTGATGGTACGTATAGACAAATTATGGGCATCCATTTGCATATACGTGGAGGTAGATACTGGGGGTTGTATTATATATGAATTTTCAGGTAGCAGTATGCGTAAATGTGCGGCAGCGGCTGTATGTGAATATCAGTATATTTTTGTATAGCATGGCATGTGTGTATATGTATATATATATTTATATGTATATAAAAGGATATTTATGTGTACGTTTATGCGGAAATGACAGATTTAGTCGGCGGTCGTTGTGTGAGTAAACTGACAGTGTGTGAGTATTGGTTGTGTGTGTGCGCGTGTAAATTGACAGTGTGGGTTAACTGTCAGTGCGCGCATGCGCATGTATATATATATTGGTTGGGGGGGGGGTGTGCGTGCGTGTGTTCACAGTATGCGGTGCATATGTATATATAAATATTTACTTGAGAGTATAAATAAAAGTGTGTGTGGAGGGCATTTACGGTTTGTATATGTTGTATTTAGAAATATATATGTGTAAGTATAAATGTATATTTTAGATTACAAGCAGGTTATAGGAAAACATTAATAGTGCTGTTTATTTGATTGGAATTTTAATAAATTAGTCGGGATGGAATTTAAATAAAAGTGGAGATTGTTGGCCTTTGTTCGGTGGTGTCATGTGGGCGAGTAATATATTATTTATGGCCTTAGAAGTTAGTCTAGTAAATTGGTAATGACAATATTAT
>JAOVVI020019166.1:0-10182 GCA_028571085.2 Nepenthes alata
CCCTGATTCTGAAACGATGGAGGAAACATATTGGCTTTCTATTAAAGGCGAGCATATGCTTCAATTAGCTAAGAGCAAATCATAATATTTCCTTCTTATATTTTTCATACATTGGGATACATATATATATATATATATATTTTTATTTATTTATATATAAAGGAGGACTTTCTTAAACATTGCTAACGATAAGATATAACTATTATATTTATCATATGATGTTTAAATTTAATTAACTTAAATTTATAAATCGGTTTGATTTAAAAGTAAGTATTAGATTATAGTGATGAAAGCTTGAAAGGCATATGACACGTATGAACGTATTTGAGGTAATATTTCTTCCTTTGATGTGTGTAAAGACGATGCTTATTAATGTTTGTTTCAATAGTTTAACGTCTGATATACGCTTCGCACTACTTGAATGCTAGATATGGTTTATGATATCAGAATTTAATATAATTATATGAATTATTAATGATAATTTTTCTGTACGATTGAAAAAACTATGCTCAGAGTTGTTTGAAAGGGTGTACAATGAGTGCATTGACCACACACAAGCGTATTTATTTTGAAAAATCTGTACCTGATGTATGCATAATAAACGCCTGTACATATTTGCCCCAATACCTTTATATCCGATGAAAGCCTAATGGACCAGTATGTGCTAATAAGTTGTAGCTTTGGTATTTGATGGATGCACACTTGGAAGAACTAAGCGTGAAGTCTAATGGGCCCGTCAGCCACGAAGGAGTATATTCATTTCAATATTTTTGTATCTTATATGTGTATGAATGGTACTCATGTATATTTATTTCAATATTTTGACACTTAATATACGTTCGATGAGTTCACATGCAAGCATTAGTTTTAGCTGTTGTGCAAGATGAACGCGCGAGCACTTACCATTTTACATCCATCTCATTCTAAAAATTTTGAAAGAAGAAAGAGGAAGAGAAGGGGAGGAGAGTGAGAGTGAGAGAGAGGAAAATGAAGAAATAAATTTTTGAGGATTTTCTTAAATGATTAAAACAATTCAAAACAAACAAATTAAATTTATTCTTTCAATTGTTGCTGAAATTTTTAATTTTTTGTTTAAATGTTCATATATTAGCATCTCTCTACTTCCTAGTTTATCCAGTATGCATGTTAAATTTTCTTCAATTTCATGAGATTTGAAAATTTATGTCTTAAATTTAGTATGCTGTCATGAAATTTAAAAATCTTCAAATTAGGATTTGTCCATAAAATATTCTACAGCTAAATTTAAGTCAATAGATTTGCTTTATACTTTCTAAAAATTTGTTTATTTATACAGAGCATTTTATTTTATCTAAATAAAAACTATAGTTAAAATTTGACAAAATCCAGATATAAAAATTTTACTAGATTTTGTACTGGTTGGTCAGTATGTCTATCACTCTGATTTTATATTCATTTTATCAATATTAGATCGTAGATGCTTTTCTTTATATTTGGATGAGTTTATAGGTTCATTATTAGAAATTTTTTATTTTAAATTTTCAGAGAAGAGGAGCAAGAAAAATAAAATAGATATCTGAAGAAGAGAAAGGAGATTTTTGAGCGAAATCTTAAATGATTGTTTAAAATTAAGTTAATATAAGTAAATTTGAAGTTTAATCTTTCATTTTTTTTTCTTTCTGAAATTTCTAAGTGTTTTTCTTGTACATATTAAGTCTTATTCAAATATTCATCCATATTTTTCTTAATTTTTTGCTTGTATTCATGTTTTTTACTCTTTGAATTTTTTAGATTGTGAAGTAAATTATTCATATTTATGAAAAGTTGTGAAAAGTCAAGGGATTATTAAGAACCTTTTTGCATGTCTTTATTTTTGACAAGAAATTAAAAAAAATACTTTTTGGATGTGATTTATTTTGCAAGAACTCTGTTAAATCTCTACATCCAAGCCCATAAATATTAATTTTCTTTCATTTTTGAAAATATATTATTTCATAAGTATTTTTTTTTAAGTTTTATTCTGAGTAAATTATTATACAAAATTGATAAAAATATATATTATGATATGTTATAATATATTAAGATAATACTATATATGCTTTACCCACATGTAATAATAGTCAATAATACCCAGTATATTAAGTTTTTTTTTTTATAGACAATCTATTTATGAATTTACATAATAGAATATGACTTTGAATTTATAGAGATAGACCACAAGGTAGCAAAAAACACTCATATTTGGGAATTCTATGGCCAATCAACTTTCATCATTGCCCACTAACCATGAACGAGAATTAGAAATTCTACTTCTATCATGGCTCTATTTCTCTTATCTAAATTATTGGATTAAAAAAAATCTAATAACTGAAATTTAAATTTTAAATACATATTGTAAATAGTTATCTTTATTAAATTTTAAAAATATTAAATTTAATATTTAATAAATATTAATATTGTAGAAAAGCTAAAAATATAACTATACTTCATTTTTATTTATAAATCATGTCCATTGTATTTTAATTTAATGGTTTCAATAGGAGAAGTATGATTCCCATCTGAAAATAGGACCCTACTTTCAACAATGAAACAATTGGATTAAAATCCAATTGTTAATATTTAAAAATAAGATATATTAAATATGGCTATATTTTTAAATTCTTTCATAATATTAACATATACCGAATACTATATTAAATATTTAAAAAATTAATTAAAATAACTATTTAGAAGATATTATTTAATGATTAATGAAAATATTTATTTTTTTAAATTTTTTTAAATATCGGATGTATTATTCAACATATGTTAATATTATTAAAAATACTTATGAAAATATAATTATCTTTAGTATTTTTATTTTTAAATCTTGACTATTATGCTTTAATCTAATAATTTCCTTTTTATTAAAAAAAAATTAGGTCTACACTTCTCCTTAAAAATATGAAATTTTCATTTCAGTAGGCCGAACATTTTCACAAAACATTATTTATTTGGAGTTGCATCAATGAATTGCTCAAGGAGAAGCTGCCAAACTTTTAGTTTGATGTACATAACTCATATATCAGTATTCTACTTAAAAAATATACAAAAATTTCTGAATATATATAGACAGATTAAGAAGAGCTTCATCTCCAATGGCCACAGAGCGATCAAATTATCTATCTAGAGTATTAAATTGTGGGATTTAATGACCCAATTTTTAAGTTATAATTTTGAATAAGTTATACTTTAACAAGCATATTGAGCCTTAATTTGCATTTTTTTTTGCCCAAAGTGGATTATTGTGGTGCTAGCCGCGGTGGCTGGTAATGGTAGCTCGTAATAGCAATGATTGGAGGTAATTTTTTTTGGGTATAAGTAAATCTCTATAAATAAAATTATACCATTGTTTATGAAAATCCCAATGAAAATAGAAAGAGACAAAACCATTAGCTCCAACCCAAAAAAAGAAAAAGAAATTATTTATGATATAGCTTTTTTCTAACATAGATAATATTTTATTATTAAATAATTTTAAATTAAATGAATAGTCGTATCATTATTGTCAGAATTATCCTTCTCAAATGAATGGTAATTTTGCAAGCTTTTAAATGAATGAAATTAGTGCATTGTTGTTTCATCAATAACAATAGACAATAAATGATAGGATAACGATAAGTAAGATAGTTTAATTAATATTTATTAGTTTTAAATATATTAATTATTTTAAATTATTTAAAAATTACTTAACATATATATTAATTAAAATTAATTTTTAATTTTAAAAACTAATTAGGTTTGATATATAACATTTAATGGGGTGTTATTTGAATAAAATCAAGTATTATGAATGGATTATTTAATTTTGGATTTTATCCTTCTAAGAACACTAATCAGCGTTTTTTAACAAGGGAGCTGAGGGCAGGCGTCGATATAATTGCATGAAATAGACGTGGAGCCAATAAAAAACCGACACGTGCGCGATATTATGAGTTTAATGACGACGACGTTCTGATATCGTCTTGTGCACAAGTGCTTACAAAAGATCACCAGTTTTTCAATTTCTTTTTAAATTTTTAGGAGAAAACGTGTCTCCATCCCACGCGCCCATCCAGCTATCGTGCCGACACGTTCCGAACACAAAGCCGTCATATACGCATCCTTCAGTCATCAGCCTTCCACAGCCATTGAAGATCGAAGACTAGTGGACTCCCACCCTACCAACCGCTTTATTCCCCCCATCAAATCCAACAATTATCTATCACGCGCCCTCTGACGGGCGTGGGATTTGCATTCAAACAAAGAACAAGAAAATGCGAAAGAACAGGCGAGTACACGAGAAAATCCATATAACTGAAAGAGCAACACTCAAAGCCCTAACCTCGTTTCTGGAAAAATCTTTGGGTATTTGCAAAATGAAATCTTCGTCTCCCTTTCTCTTGTTTTCTATCGTTTTCCCTCTCATTTTCTGATCTTGTTCTTATGAGAGAGAATCCGAGGGTTACAGATAGTTAGAGAGTTGCAGAAATACCAGAAAAAAATAAAGAAAAATTGTCCTCCTTATTTTTAGGGTTTCGAGGGACTTGCACAAATTCGTTAGAAATGGTGTGAGATTTGAGTAAAGGGAGAATTATATGCCGTCGCATAGACGAAGGGAAAGGTTTGACATACATATTAAAGTTGTGAGGGCAAAGTAAAATTAGCTTAGTAGTAGGAAAAGAGAAAAAAAGGGGAAAGAGGAGGATAGAGAGGGAGAGAGAGAGAGAGAGAGAATGGGGAGGGGAAGAGTGGAGCTGAAGAGGATAGAGAACAAGATAAACAGGCAGGTGACATTTGCAAAGAGAAGGAACGGTTTGCTGAAGAAAGCTTATGAGCTGTCTGTGCTCTGTGATGCTGAGGTTGCTCTCATCATCTTCTCGAACCGTGGCAAGCTCTACGAGTTCTGCAGTGGCCCCAGGTTTGTCTTCTCCCTCTCTCCCTCTCTCAGTACATTTGGAGAACATTCTTTTTTATGCTTCTGTGTCGTTGTTCTTAATATTTTCAGAAACATGTTTTAATTATTTTGAAGCATACCCAAAAATGGCAAAAGGGAAAGTAAGAAAAATAAATGAGAACATGGAAGCATCTGTTTCCTTTATAATTAGCTGATTGAGTTGAAAAATGAGCTTGAGGATGGTGTTACAATCGGTAAATTATATTCTCTTCTGGAATATAAGGAAGCATGTTCTTTTTCTAATTTCGTTTTTATACTCGCAGTTTCGTAAGTTTAATAGAAAAAAGTACCTTCGAGTTTATTTATCTTTTTGTTTGGCTAGCTAGGCTTTGAGTTTTATACCCAAAGAAAGGAAGCACAAGTTCGAGATTTTGATCCATTTTACCTCTATATACGAGATCTGGGAAGTTCTAGCCCTTCTTTCACCTAATCTTCCTTAGATATGAAGATCAAAGTACTTTTTATTCGTTGAAATTCGATATTTTTATTGACCTCTGTAGTAGTTTTGATCTTCACCTTTTTGTCTCCATGCGTTGGTTTCAGATGTTGTAACCTAGACAATATTCTCCTCCGCATGATTCTCTATAGTGGGTTTCCATGATCACCTGGAGAATGAGTATGACTGAGAGATGTGATTTCTTTGTTTGATTTTTGCAGAGAGTAAGTAGAGTTTGTCCAGTTGTCTGAGATATAATTAGTTGATTGTGATTCTATATACTGTGGTTTCCATATAATATCTGAAGGTCTTATGAGAGCCAGTTTCTTTCAAATCATTCAGTCTGCAGCCTTTATCACATTTCTACTCCATTTCACTGAATACAGAATTTCTTTCTATTTTAAAATTTAAAAGGATGTACATGTACCTTGAGAGGTGTATGCTTTTGCCTAGATTATTTATTTTCATGTAGTATATGAGTAATTTTAAATTACATGTTCATATGAGTTCGGAAATTGGATATACATTTTGCTATCTTACTGGAAGACCATTTTTAAGTTCTTACAACAAAAATTGAGGTAACTTGTGATTTATTGACATTGATATAGTGTGTTCCTTTCAAGATTTTACTACTAAAATTTTTCATTGTTGTAGCCGTTCTATAGTGAGATTTAAATGCATAAATTATTTGCCCATATTGACAACCAATAATAAAATATTTAATTCCTCTTTCAATAAGATGACACCACTTACATGCAGCAATATTTATTGTTATGGTATTTCTGATAGATATGACTAGTTAGGAAATTTTGTATGAAATCCTTGCATGTTTGATTGCATTTAAGGAGACAAAAATGGTCTCCGGGTCTTGTTACTTCTTTCCTTATATATATTCATAATCTACTTAGCTAGAAAAGTACTTTGGAAATACTTTTAGGTGACATAGCATCTCATATATTATTATATGTAAAGTTTTGTTATCAATTCAAAAAAGAAAAAGTCTACTCAGTCTAAGAGTTCAAATTATTATATATAAAGTTTAAATAATGATCTTACAATCTATTTTGCCCCCCCAAATGCCCTTGAAAGTTTGAATTAAACATAAATTAATCTCTTATTATGTGCTAAAATATATTTTAGGAAAACTAGATTCTTAAATCATAAATCACTGTAAACTATTAAGTTTCTGAAATTTTTATTATGCTTCAACAGTCAAACGTAGCTTCTGGTACAACCCCTCTCTCTCTCAGTCATCTTCCCTTTCTCGCACAGTTTTGAAAGCTTGCTTTCCTATCTCATGTTGCCCGGCCAATAAATAGCTAGCTCGGTTCTCTTTCTTGACTTCTTCATCCTCTAGCTCCCATTGATTGTTGCATTTATGCCATCTCTTTTTATATGGATTCATTTTTTTTTTTCTCAAGAAATTACCCACGCCAAAACAGTATATAGGCTTGTAAATCAGCTTGAATTCTTCAAAACCCAAATAGCTTTCAGCTACAAATGTGCAGTAAATATGTGAACCCATCCCTTAATTACTCCAGATCAATTAATCAAAGAGGACTACTCATCTTTACAGTTTAATATATTAAATCTTAGTTAATGTCTCTTTATGTCTGTGAGAATGATAACAAAAAAAAAAAAAAATTGGGCATCATCACCAACAATTGATAGGGAGAGTTATCGGATTAATTTTGGATTTAAGAAAAATTCAAGAAAATACAAACAGTTAGGAAAAATGATTTAAAGTGAAGTTTCACAAAAGTAAATAGCTTTACTTGAATTTTTTCACATAATTTTTTCCTTGTAAATTTTCAAATATCTAAACATATAAAAATACTTTTCTCTTAATTTTTTTCTCTCGTACATAGTTTCTTTGGAAACAAACAGACCCTTAAAGTTCAATTTCGATTATCCCTTTCACCATGGTGGAAGATATTTAAAAATAGGTTAAATATGATTCCTTAACCCAGATGAAAAAACCCTCGTTTATGGAGTAGAGCACCGCAGCTATCCCTGCGGCTCTTCTCCTACACTGTTTTGTTAAGGACAATGGAGAGTTCAGTGCAAGAAAAACAAAAGAGAAATAGCAGTTTCTGTTGGGAATCGCTTAAGTGTGAAAGTCCTTATAATCGAGAGACTTGGACGGAACACGTATATGCTACTTTAAGTAGAAGAAATTTCGGTCAATATAGTTGACCGGAACATTCTGAACGGTTAACCTCTACCGGTTAATATGTTGATCAGTAAAAGTTGTGAGACGACTTTCTCTACTGAAGATTCGGGATGGACTACTTCGATCGGTCAACGGTGTGATTGACAGACCAAAATGAGAGGATGGTCAACAGAGTTGACCGACTGAATTTGAAAGGTCTGAATGATTGTCATATCCCAAAAGGTGTACAGTTGACCTACCCAATTGTGTAGTTGGTAGACACCATTCTTGAGACTTCAAAGACTGATCGGTCAAGCGCACCTGCTGCAGGACAGGGCGTGCGCATGCACACATACAGACTTTGGAAGTTGAGCACTAACCACCAGCTGGGCTATGGTGGGGGACGTATGTATATATGTGTGTGTATATGCACACTAAAGGTGAGAGGTAGTAGTGAGAAAATTCAGAGGAGAGAAAGTGAAAAGTAAGAGAGCGGTAGGTGAAAATAAAAGTATTGAAGTCTTGTTTACCTTGCTCTGTTCTTATTTTCGCCTCCTACAGTTTGTGTAATCAATTTTTCATATCTAGTAATTTTTATAGATTTGGTATATTGTGATTTTTTTTCTTTTTTCAGAAAGATTTTTCACGTAAAATATTTGGTATTCATTTCTCTTCTCTTGCCTGTACTTCACAGTATTTGTGTATTTTTATCAGTTGGCCGTCCACTCTGGCCAACAATGATTGTTCCTACATTTTTGATAGTTTCTTCAAGCTTTGGAAGCTTACTAAGGATAATGGTTTAATTCCAAGGTTAGTTGTTCATCAGATTAATCACTCCACATTGTTAATAGCTCTAATCTAGTTGTCTTTAGGGTAAGGTTAGACTTTGATTAAAGCGCTTAATTAGCGTTTGATTTGGCTAAGGTGTTTAGGGTTTTTATGGCTTAATTACTAAGGGTTTTTCACTTTACAGAGTCAAAACAACCAGAACTACTTAGAGCCTATATATTTAGGCAACTCCAACCAGTCTCCATTGAGCCACATACCCACTTCAATTTTAGGGCATGAGAAAGATTTTTTCCTTCTTCTTATTATTTTTTAAATTTATAAGTTTAATATTCGGTAAAAAGAGATATAGTGTGAGTTGAATTCACATCAAACACGAATTATTACAGATTAAGCATCAATCGAGCTATCATATACCTCTTCACATTCCTTTTATTGCTCATATAAAGTAAGATCTATCTAAGATATTGCATTTTTTCAAGAAATCTTCCCGCCTGTGTCATAAGTTTACCATTTTTCCTTCCTTAGAGAAAATAAATAATGCAGTAAGCAATGAATTAAAAAAAAAAGTAACTTGTCAAACTTGGTCCCGTCCTTGTCGAATGCTGCCTCCAATCTTCCTATATTATCTACCCCAAAACGCTTCCTTCTGTCATGATCTACCTCTATTTTAACTGATCATAATAGGTGGGGTTCAGCTAAATATAGCCGGCAAAGCATCCTGTCCTCTAAAACTTTTTGTAATTACTCCTATATTAATGGTTGTATTAATATTTAAGAAAAATTATTAAGATATTTTTAAATAATACAATATCTTATTATTGTATCTGCAATAATTGATCTATTTAATAATAGATAGATAGATAGATAAAATAGATAAGATTTGACGTTAAAATATATATATATACAATTGCATTATCTTAATTTTCTCCTGAACAAGATATTATATATCTGTCATATCTTGTTTTTCTCTTCTATGCTTCCCTTTCATATATTGATACTCCATAATTACATTATAGGATTGCTTCCTAAGTCTAATTCTACCTCATCATGCCCTCTATGATTCCTTGAATAATGATGCCCACATCAATTTGACCAATATTTCTGGACCATTGTGCTAATATAAATATGATTTAATTAGGATTTGAATATTTTTTAAAGACTTTTAGAAGATACTATTTCAATAACCATATTTGATACGACCTAGTTAAGAAAGATATTAGTTAAAATTGTTAGTTTGAAACGTATATAAATTTATATTCAGAATTTAACCTAGGGATTTGGAGTAACTAAAATCATGCAAATTGACAAAACCATGACAAATTGGCAGGCCAATGAAGGTTTAATGGATTTGTGATTTGATTGCAAATTGATTTTTACTCCAAATAGTATTTATTTTTAAATTTTATTATGGTTTAACAATTTAAATTGAGCTAATTCAAAAGAAATTTTTCATACATGTACATACATACTTAATAAATCAAACTTTTATGTCATTTTGTGATTATTTCTATTTCTACTTGAATCAACTTTCAAAACAAAGTAATTTATTTTTTAATTTATCTGGGAGTTCATTGTCACTTAACTTAGTAAGTGTAATGTTTTTTTTTTTTTTGTCAACGTTAGCCATATTATAAGCAAATTTTTAAAATACTATAAAGTTTTGGATGATATTTAAAAATTTTAAAAAATTACATTAAACAATAATTTTTTAAAATATTTTGTTATTTTAATAGTATTATTGTAAACATTAGTATCTCTCATGTTTTTTTTTTTTTCCTCATCGTAATATTATAAATGAAATTAAAATTTAACACCAGAGACATTATAATTTCTAAAATATTGCATTATTAT
>JAOVVI020019167.1:0-10181 GCA_028571085.2 Nepenthes alata
TATTACAAAAACTTGATACTTCTAGATGATTGGTTAAATGAGCAATTAAATTGGGAGAATTCGATATAAAATACAAGCCAAGACCGTCAGACAAAGGGCAAGCCTTGGTTGACTTTGTAGTCGAAACTTTGATTTTAGCTCAAAATATTGAGATAGACGGTCAAGATATTGACCGGACTGAATTATTAGCTGTCTGGATAGTGCACATTGACGGGTCATCAACACAATCAGGCAGTGGAGTTGGAGTGGTATTAAGAACTCCAGAAGGTATGTAGATATATTATTCACTAAGACTCTCATTCCCAACAATTAACAATGTAGCTCAATATGATGCTTTATTAGCCGAATTGCAGTTGACCAAATAATGCTCAGTAAAGTATATTGCCATTAACAGTGACTCTGAGTTGATGGTTAACCAAGTTAAAGGTAATTTTGAGGCGTCAAGTCTATATTTAGCAAAGTACCTTGCAAAAGTAATGGCCGCTTTTTAGGACTTTGGCAAAACAGATATAATGCATATTTCAAGAACGGAGAATGGAAAGACCGATCAATTAGCAAAAATGACAGTCATGGAGAATTTGGAAAAATATTCCCGGAGTATGTGGGAAATACTGATTGTTCCAAGTATTGATAAAATTAATCAGAAAATTTTACAGGTCACAAACAATGAAAACTGGATGTCTCCTTACTATCAATATATCACTGTTGGGGTCACGTTAGAAAATTAGGACGAAACTAGGCGCATTAAGAAAATCGCCGGATGGTACATAGTCACAAATGAAAAAATGTAGTCGTGGATACTCGATCCTATATTTAAGATGTCTCACACCGGAGGAAGCAGAATACGCATTAAGCGAGGTTCACCTCGGGATATATGGATCCCAAAGGATGAAAGAATTTAGTTTTCAAATTAATGCGGCAGGGCTATTATTGGCCTACCATGAAAAAAGACGCTACTGACTTTGTCAAAATGCGTAAAAACTGTCAAATACATTACAATATGCCTCATGCACCCCCAACTGAGTTAAAATCCTCACAAGCTCCAGGGCCGTTTGCACAATGGGGGCTGGATATATTTGGACCTTTCCTAATAGCAGTTGGACAAAAAAAATTTGTCATTGTGGGAATTAATTATTTTTACCAAGTGGGTCGAAGCTTCTCTCTTAGCAAAGACAACCAAGCATAATGTAATGAAGTTTGTACGATAAAATATTGTCTGTCGATTTGGAATTTCATAAGCAATAGTCACCGATAACGGGACCTAATTCACTAGAAAACGTTTCACAAAGTATTGTGAAAATTTATGGATCTGATTGGCATACACTCAATCGCTTACCTACAATCAAATGGTCAAGTAGAGGTCATTAATCCGACTTTGCTACATGGGCTGAAAACTAAACTAGAGAATACTAGAGGCTCTTGGGTAGATGAGTTACCCTCAATGCTATGGTCCTATCGGACGACCCTTAAAGAACTAACGCGAGAAACACCGTTCAGCTTATACTTCAGTACCGAAGCTACAATTCCAGTGGAAGTTGGATTACCCAGCCGCTGGATAGAGAATTTCAATTGACAAAGCAATACCCAGCGTCTTAGGAAATATCTTGATCTATTGGAGAAATCTTTGGAAGCAAATAGAGTGCGGACAGCCGCTTACCAGCAACAGATTGAGCGATATTACAACAAGAGGATAAAAGCACGACAATTTGACGTAGGAAACTTAGTCCTAAAGAGTATACAAGCAAATGGTAAAATTACCAATAGAAATAAACTCTCTCCTAATTGGGAAGACCCATTTATTATTTCTGCTGTCCTCAGAAATGGTACCTATAAGTTATGCACCTCAAATGAAAAATTGGTACCCAAAACGTGGAATACAATGCATTTAAAAAAGTTTTTTCAATAAAATCCAGTGATTTGGTTACATAGCATTGAGTCAATATGTAGTACATTTTTTCTGCGATCAATACAAGAAAAAGAGAAAAATAAAACTAATGTTGGGGGCTCGCTGGAGGCGGCATTGAAGATCCACTAGATTTAGAAAAGTTCTTTAGATCCGATCTAAGCCCAACGACCATATTCCTAGGATCAAAAAAGCCGGTCAAAATTTGAGGATCCAAAATGAGAGCAATCTGCTGGCATAAAAGGATGTCATTCAAGAATCTAATGTTCAAAGCCCGGCGAACTTCGTCTGGTTTGAGTCGGACCATCAGTTCTGCTCCTAAGAAGCACTATGCCCCCTAAAATTAGATACAGGCTGCTCGGCCGACTTCAAAGTATCTTTAGTCTTCTGCAGCTCAATGCTAGAAACTCGTTCTTAAAATGATTCAATTTGTACGGTGGCAGTACTAGCTTGATTTTTCATCTCTTCAAGGATACAGGGATCAACGCGTGTTTGCTCTTACCCTTAGAGTTCTTTCTCAAGTCGCTCTATCTTCATATCACGTTGGAGTAGACAAATGTTAAAAAATTCACTTATCTTCTCAATCTGCCAAACAACATATGATACAAAGTTAGAATATTCAGTAATCAGAAAAATGTAAAGTTCTGTCTGAAAAATTACCGTAATATAACGAGTTCTCTGAGTTGCAATTTTCAGAGTCAACCGGGATAAAGAAGCAAGAGTGGATACTCGCTCCGATCTTAGAATTGATGAACTTCGATGAGGAGAAGAAGCCATTGGATCTAATGAAGGGGTCAAATCTCTCTCCTATCGGTTAACTCTTAGACTTTGAGGGAGAGAGGGAATAGACACGGCCAGCGTAAAAGTTTCTCTAACAAGCCCTTCCACTCTGGTCGTTATAGTACCAACATTGAAACCGACCAAACAAGTAGAGTACTCCTTTGGGGCTGGAGTCAAATCACTGGATGGATCAACTGTCCTCTCTTCAGCATAAGATCTCTCTGCAATGATTGTTTCCTCCTGAGTCAAATGAGATTCATCTATTGCTCTGGATGGACCACAAGTTTCAATGACACCAATAGTATCAAGGGACTCCAGTCCCACAGAAGCTTCAGCAGGCAAAATCGTGGGCTCAATATCTACTGAAGACTCAATAAGGGGATATTCCTCCTCTGACTAACCAAGAAGAGTAAGGGACGCACTGCCTATTCTCTTTAATCTTTCAGACATGGGAAGACCAATTTCATCAGAGGAAGATGATGGGCTTGGTAACACAGCCCGGCGTTTACATTCCCCTTGAGATGTTTAGGTGATGGGTCTGATATTCCAATTTTTTCAACTTGGGGCTCCCATTTAGCAAGCACAAAAATCTCAGGAGAGAACAAACAATTCTTATCACTAAACGACTCCATATTCGTCTAATCATGTCAATAAGCGATTTCACCGACTCTTCTTTTCCCGGAGAGGTTTTGCCAGAAAAGAATTCAGGTACTTTGCCCCATATGTTGGGAATACTTAATTGTGGAACGACTAGAAAGAAAAAGTGATCTATCCACTTTTTTACCGTTTCACAAATAACCCCACTTATGTTTAATTCACGGGAAGATAAGAAAATCCAGTCCCCGTTTTGACAAAATTTAAACAAGATTTAACAGCCGTGAAATTTAAAGTCATACCACGAAGATGAAAAAATATGCAAAGATTACAAAAATATCTCATAGTATTTATATGTTAACAAGCGATGGATACATTTAGATCAGCAAAAATGGTAAGCAGTTCAAGCGCCACGGGAAAACGAAGACCACTTTTCACATGAGCTTCATACACGGTGATGAAACCATCCAGAGGAGAGTATACTCTATCATTTTCAGAAAGAATCGAGAATAAGTAGGTTCTTGGGATCTTATATTGAAAAATAATATTTTTCACTTCTTCGATAGTAAGAATAGACTTTGTCAACTCAATTTGGGACGCCATTAAAGTGAGAATGCAACTGAAAATAGGGAGAAGAAAGAAGGAATGTAGAGTGGCGCGAGGAAATGACAAAAAAAACACCTAATATAAATTTGAAAGGGTGCGTCCTTTTGAATTCAAAAGTAAGATAATTAAAGGGAAGCATGACTATCATTCATTGGCTAATCGTCATGTCAAATGGCGGCAACGGAAAAGTCATTACTCAATAATTGACAAGTGGCAAACCTGATGAGACCCGTATTAGAACAAATAATTTCTAGGATATTATCATTAATTCATTCCGGCATTTGTCAAGTCTCAAGCTGGTTTAATCCGGAGTGAACAAAAATCCAGAGTGACGAAAAATTCGGAGTGATTAAAAATTCGGAGTCATAAAATCGAGAGTCACAAAAATTCGGAGTGACAAGAAAATCCGAAGTGACAAAATTCGGAGTCACAAAAATCCGGAATGACAAGAAAATCTGGAGTGACAAAAATTTGGAGTCACAAAAATTCGGAGTGAATAAAAATTCGGAGTAACAAAATTTGAAGTCACAAAAAGTCGAAGTGATAAGAAAAATCGAAGTAATAAAAATCCAGAGTGAGCAAAAATTCAAAGTCACAAAATCTGGAGTGAACAAAAATTCGGAGTAACAAGATATCTGAAGTGGCTAAAAATTTGAAGTGACAAAAAAATCTGGAGTCACAAAAATCCAGAGCGTAGAAAAATTCGGAGTCACAAAATCCTGAGTGAATAAAAATTCGGAGTGACAAGAAAATTCGAAGTGACGAAATCCGGAGTGTTAAAAAATTCGGAGTGAACAAACATTCGGAGTGATAAAAAATTCGGAGTGGCTAAAAATTCAGAGTGAACAAAAATTTGAGTCACAAAAATTCGGAGTGGATAGAAATTCGGAATGATAAAATTCAAAGTGATAAAAAGCCGATGTAATTTCATACTGAAAAAATTAAGATCAGATAGTTTCAAGCTAGACAACAGATATATAGAATACGGAATATGTCCAATGAAAAAGGCATACCAGAAGCTAAAATTTTAATCTTTTAGCATGAGAGATTAATGATGAATACTATCAATTGGACAATCCATAAGAAGACCCACTAATAGCAACCCAATATGAATCAATGAGGCCCAGGAATTGCAGCCCAAAAGGTAAGCAAGAAACAATCTGAATAACTCCCCACATTTCATTTTCAATGAAATCAGTAATAACCACTTGAAGTTTCGGAAACCAGTCAACCATCCTTATCTAAGGTGGTTATGAGATTGAAAAAATTGCCTCTTACGATTATAAATAAGCACCTATCCTTTAGCATAAAATGACTCTTTTTTCAGATAAAAATCTCAATACTGTCAATTCAAATTAATCGATCTTATTAAAAGTTGAGTATACGACCTGAATGAAAGCAAGGTCTTCCCTCATAAAAAGATCAAGACTGACATCATATATTCCCACTTGAAAAATATCTACGACCAAGTCAAACACTAATTTCTTTCTGTTTTTATGAGAGAATGATTTTACTGATTTTAGTGTCAGAGTGCCTGTTGGGGAAAACCTCCATTTGGCCCTTTGATTCTTTTGTTTTCTATTGTATTATGCAGGTCCTGAATTAGAAGAGCGGTGGCCAAATCATCTCCAATTTAATTCGAATCCGTAGCTACAACAATTAAGAAAAGGAATTTGTGACACTTCGTTCTTTACTTCACTATTTTGTTGGCATTATGCAATTATCCAAATTTCATGCTAGTCTTGGATAATAAATTTACTTATTTATTTTTAAATTTAGATCATTGCCATTCATTTAATTTTAATCCGACGGCCACACCCCTATGTCCATAGAATTTAGTTCAATGGGCAGTGGGCTTATTTCTAAATTTTTATTTTTATCTTATTTTTATTTTATTATTTTTAAATTTTTTATAAGATAAATATACGACATATCCACTAGTTATTTTAATTTTAAAGAACTCAAAAAAAAAACTGAAAAAGTATCTGTTGTAATTTTTTAAAACCTACTTTGATAATAATAATTAAAAAATATGTGATTATAACATTTTTATTTTATGAGTTTATGAAATATAAGCATATTTATATGATAATATTTTAATAATATATAATTATAAAATTATTATTAACTGATTTGGTTAAATCCAACGTATTGGGATTTTTTTATTTTTAAATTTTTTATAAAATTAAAATTAATAATTATAATTTTAAATAATAACTTAAATATTTATTAATTGTTTTGTTAAATATATAAGTATAATTTATATCAACTTAGTTAACCTTACAAAATACTAACTCAAACAAAAAAAAATAAAAAATATAAATAAATTTTGTTATAGATAATAACTTAAATATTTATTAATTGTATTGTTATATATATAAATATAATTTATATCAATTTAATTAATCTTATAAAATACTAACTCAAACAAAAAAATAAAAAATATAAATAAATTTGGTTAAAATTAGATTAAAATTTTGTCTTATTAAATACACATATTTATATTAATATTTTAAAAAATAATAATCATAATTTTACATTTTTATATTCTTATAATATTATTATTTAAATAGAATTATATTTTATAAATTTATAAAAATAATAAATTTATAATAACATATTTTTAAAATATTAGTATATAAGTATAATTTTAAAAATTATAAAAATAAATTTAAATATTTTTTTTATTTTTAAAAAAATTGAAATAAACAGTAAAAATTCAGTATATTTAATTTTATAAATAATTTTGAAATAAAATTAACGGAGACGATGAAAATGGGCTGACCCAATACAAAGACCAACAAATTTGGCGATAGGCTCAGGAGGCATTCTGTCCATGGGCTAATAAGCCGGTCAACACTTCTATTGACCCAAGCATTGTCGTAGCTGCCAGACAGTCTAAGCCTGCAACATCTAAAATATTTTTTTTAAGGTAATAGAATTGATAAATTGGTTTCAATAATTATTTTTAAATTACTTCTAGGTTTAAAATCTTATAATTGGATTGATATTTGGGCCTAATAAATTGAATGGATTGATGGATTGAGCCTGAATATTTGAACCGTTAATTAAAATATAGATTAAATAGTAAATTAATTAGGTAAATATTTATAGTGTATTAAGATTCATTGACAAATAAATAAATAAAATATTAAAAATTTACGTCAAAATTTTAAATAGAGGTAATCAGATAACTAACTAAATAATAAATATTTTAAAGAGAGATAAATAAATATATATAAATATATATATTAGAAAAATATAATAATAATAATAATAATAATTAGCCGAGAGTAAAGGAAAGAAGGGGGGAAAGATAGGAAAGGAAAAAGAAAGAAAGGAAAAAGGAAAAGAAGAAGAAAGGAAAGAAAAGAAAAGAAGAAATGAGGAGAGGAAGGAAAGGGGAAGAGAGGGAGAGAGGAGCGGCGCCTCTACAGTGGCAAGGAAGGAGGAAATCACGTTCAAATGAAAATTTTGTCAAAACCCTAACTCGCATCTTCAGTATTTAAGGCGGTATTAGGGTTAGGGAAAGGAGGGAGGTTGAGCAGGGAGTGACAGCAGAGAGAAGCTCTACTATTGGGGCTTCTGGTGTTTCGTTTCAGTGGCCTTACTGCCGTTGCCGTCATCGATCGAAGCCAAACCCACCATCACCAATCCGAACCGACCGCTTCAGTCAAAATCGTCGCCGCTATTTACCCAGGCCGCCATTGACGTTGCTGCTAAGCCAAAGCCGAGGCCACCATCACAAGCCGTAGCCGTCGGTCCAGGCAAGTGAACCCCTCTACTGTCATTTCTACTCAATTTACAAGTGAATCCCATCCACTGTCTTTCTCCTTGAAACTTCAAGTGCATCCTCATAATTTCTCCTCCTTACTCTGTATTTTCCTCAGCTGTTGTAGTGCTTCGTGATTTGATCTCTTTTGTTCGAATATGTTTCTCCCTCTCTAATTTCACCATTGATGATGAAAATCAGGTTGTGTGTGTTCTTTGGGAAATAGATGAGAGAGCAAAGTTGTTTCTCTGTTTTTGTGACCGGCTAAAGTTGGGTGGGAAAATAGAGCTTTGTGCTCTATTCTGGCTGAGAATTGGTGAGTGAAGGATTTGTATAATTTGGGGTTAATTGTTGTGTTTATTCGGGTACGTGAATGACTGGTGTTCAGTCGTGGGTGGGTGATTGTGTGTGTGTGATGGCGTGGGTGTGATCTGCTAGAGTAGTCGTGTGTGCCGTGTGGGTGCTGTGTGCATTGGTGTAAATTGAAGGAATTGGGGGTGTTGGGTGTATACTGTGTGCTTCGTGTGTGAGTTGTGTGTGTGTAGCAACAGGGCTACTATGTGGGTTTGTTAAACAGCAAGTGTTGTTATGGGTATGCAGTGGCCGTAAGGGTGTACAGAAGCAGCAAAGCTGCTGTGTGAGCTGCCGTGTGTGTGTAATGGTGAGGGCAGTGGGTGTGCGTTGTATGTGGAAGTGAGTATGTGTGTAATATGTGTATATATAGTTATGTATACACATGTGTTTAATATGGGAGGCTGTGTATATATATAATGGTAATGTGTATGAATATATACATATATAACTATATATATATATGTGGGTGAATATTGGTATTGTGTGGGTTAGTAAAATGGATATATATGTATGTATATATATGTATATACCAATTGGTATATATATATATATATGTATGTATGTATGTATATAAACAAATATGTATTTGTCTATAATTGAGTAATGATGCATGTTGAGAATGGGTTAGTAAAATGGATATATAATATGCGAAAATTGGTTGTATGCACAAAGACTCTGTTCTGTGACCGTGAATGTGGAGTTATTAGCGAATGTCAATTGATTATAATAATGATAATAAAATATTATGTTGAAATTAGTTAATTTATATGTTGGCCTTGGTTGTAAATATCACACCGGAACAGAATGGAAGAACAGTTAAGTGATTGAGTTAAGCATATCAATCATATCTCGGTCTATGTTCATTCTTTGTTCGTTCCGTGATGAGTTCCGTTGTGTTAGATTTGATAGAGTGAGTACGGTCTGTGTCAGCACCAAACGACGTTCTGTTGTTGATATTGAAAAGCTTTCTTTGCATTATACTTGGTTGTGTGAGTATTTAAATTGTTGACTTCCTACGGTTAAGGTTGAGGAGAGTGTATGAAAATATTAATGTATCTGGGTTAATGGGAGGCTATGGTACTTTAATGTGGTCTATGCTTATCCAATACTGAATTCCATATCATAGTGGTAATGATGTATATTATTTATTGTGGATGGATACTTATAACCATGTGACCATCGTAGGAGATGATATCAGGGATATCATTTGGCGAGGGGTATCACGGATGGTATCGACATGCTATGGGTATAGCCTCTGGGAGGACTATAGGTGTAGTTGGATACCATGGATAACGTTGTTTCACTTACGCAGTCGTTGGGGGCGTAAATATGCGGCCTTTGGTTCACGGTGGTAGAATAAGGTCCAAGGAGATTCATTATAATGTTTCATTATTGTCGATACCTCATGAGTTTGGGATTCGGTGGAATCCACGGGTTATATTCGGTAGAATCCATGTGTCGAATTTTACGCTATCCGAATTTAGTGGAAATCCATGTTGTTATTATTGTTTGATGTTCAGGTCGTTCATGCTAATATTCGGGCCAGGAAATCCCCACTCATTCGTGATATTGGATTCCAGGGGATTACCGTTATTTATTGATACTCTTATTATTTTTGGGATATATGGGTCATGTGTGATCTATCTTGCTTAGAGTCGTATTTACGACGTGTTAAAATTCGTCTCGGATATAGTAGATTGTTAGAGTAATGTTGAGACATTTATTGTAACGACCCAAAAATTTGAACAAGGAATTTTAATCATCAGGTTCGGTCAACGCCCATTGACCGGAAATCCAGTCCGGAACTTCCAACGCAAAAGATGTCCGGATTTCCCTTGAGGGAATATTTCTTCACTAAACCGGTCAACGCAAGTTGACCGGAAAGAGGAAGAAGCAAGGCGATCCGGCTAAGACGGAATGAAGTCCAAATCGCCTTAGTAAATGAGCTCCGGATTTCCGGAGTGAAAACGCGTGCGGATTGTGAAAGCAATCCGGATTCAATACGCGCCCAGAACACTCCGGATATTTTACACTCCGGTTTCTCACACTCCGAAAGTCAGAAATGCCCTTCGGCATTTAGGCACCCAAATTTCAGAAACGCGCCCAGAACACTCCGAATATTTTACGAAAAATGCACTCCGGCATTTGAACCCCCGAATTACAGAAATGCCC
>JAOVVI020019168.1:0-10181 GCA_028571085.2 Nepenthes alata
GGCCACTCTGACGCTCAAGTCAGCAGGTTCTCGCAATAAACAAAAATGCCACACGCGCGCTGGGCGGTGTATAGATGAATGCTAATGATGCATAGGTAATACTTATACTTTAGAGTGGGAAATGCAATGTGCAAGTGATGTAAGGCCTAGCTTCCTTAGTGCACCGTAACGAGTGGCTTACTCTCGCTGCTTGAGCAGCCGTAAGGATCCGGATGCTTAGAAAGGAGGACACGTACGAGACCTCAGGGTTGTAAGTCCTACTGAATTCGATCGCTTCTGTCCTTTTTCCCTGGAATTGTGAGAGAGATGAAGAAGGAGGTCGAGAGTTTCAAAGTCCAAAAAAAAGTTCTTTGCTCTGTGGGGGAAGGGAGCTCTTATAAGCTCATTCCCTGTGGACGCTGGGCGTGAGAATGCCTGTTGTTAGGGCTCTGTGGCCGCTGGTCACTGTCGTGGTACGCCAGTCATGTCGGCTGTCGTTTTGCAGTGGCAGGCAGGCTCCTAAATGCTGCCAGCCACGCCTGATTTTCCTTATAACGGGGATTGACCGGCTGCCTGTGGCCAGCCTCCTGAGCCGCTGTCACAGCGCTGGCCGCGCCCTCATTGGCTGGCTTTCCTCTCTCCTGGCAGCTTATTAATGCATTGCAAGGTCTTTGTTCGTTTCTGCCACCTAGACGCCACGCAGGCTTCCTGCACAATGGGCTGGCCCCTATCGATCGTGGGCCTTGACACGTGACCCAACATATATATAGATATTAAATTACTTTTATATATTGCTTTCGTTAAGAATATTATATATTAGTATATTTTATGACTAAATAATACATATATTTTGAAAAATTTTTAAGGATGGTTAAAAACCATCAACGAATATATTGTTATTATCCATAAATACACTATCTTTCAATATCGATACTTAACCTACACCTCATACATATATGTACATATTTTGGCCAAAATACCATGCAAAATATGCCCCAGGCCGTATACAAGTGCTATTTATCGAGCATATCTATGTTAAAGATTCATTCGAGTCACATATGAGTACTATTTATTTAGAATACTTACATATAATGTGTGCCTAAATAGTGCTTGTGCTAGAAGGCACGTCTCGTTTATTAAAAGTTTTGCATTTGACATGTACTTATGTAATGTAGGTGTATTAATGAGCTATTTTTTAGAATGCTATATCTTTTGACTTAATTTTTAAACTCCTCTATAAATATTTTACTTCTAAATAGTTATATCTACTTATAAAAGAAATAAATAGTGCAAAAAGGCTACAACAAGAAAGCTCTGTTTTTAAAGTGTACAGTCTTCTTTTAGTTGAAAAGGCTAAAAATTCTTAACCTTAAGATAAATTTTCAAAATTTTTTATCACAATATTTTCTCCGTTATTTTACACATTAGTTCCAATTTATAAGTCTTCCTTTTGGTAAGTCGGTGACGTGGATATTGAGATCAAATATTGTGTAGAGATTTTACTTTTAAGTAAATTATGATCAATAAGAAAAATAAAATGCATCGAGTTTTGCTTTTGCAAATAAATCTAAAGAATTATTTGATATGTCACAAGTCGTTATTAAGTCAGCTAGATTTAATATATTTATACCACTTAGGTTATTTGATGGGTTCCGACACCCAAAGCCCAAAAAGAAATGCCTACAATCACGACCACGGATCAAAAGGACTATGAGGACAAACTGGCCCAATAAGCCCAAAAACCCAACTTAGCCCAAGAAGCTAAGATGGCTTTAGAAGCCCGATGACCTGAGCTAGCGTCCCAAGAAGCCAAAATGACGAAAATGGTCCGAGATGCCAATTTGACATAAATGACACGAGAACGCCAAGAGGGGCTGACGTCATCAACAAAATCCCGAGAACCTTTCGCGGGAGGAGCGTTCGAAAATTTAACTCAATAAACCCGATGACCAGACGAAGACCCAGAATGCCTTCTAAAGACAAGGGAAAAGTGGGACCAAAATGACCAAGCGCACCAGCTCAGATGATTCACTGTTACTAACGAACACACGTTCTATGAAAAACGTCACCATCGCAGAAAATCACGGTGCTCAAAGCACGCGTTATCATGAGAGGTCCAACGGCTCCTGACACGTCAGATACGCAGAGTTAATGGCCTGTCTCTGACACGTCAGATACGCAGAGTTAATGGCCTGCCCCTGACACGCCGCAACGACAGAGTTTGTGGCAGGCGTCCCTGCACATGTCAGTCCCACGTATTCCCTCGCCAACGGTATGATTTTTCTCTATAAATACCCCATTCAAGCAACAAGGAAATGCTTCCAACAATTGTCATTTGGAGCACGTATTGCGAATAACTTCCAAAAGAAAAGAAGAGAAAAGAGAAAAGAGAGAGAAAGCAAGATTCCTCACTTTGTAACTCTATGTTTCAACAAATCGTATCGCAGCATCTTGCTGTATTCCGTTTTCGCAAACAGTGGAATTTTTTGGACCTAGCGTCCGCTACCGTGATTTTTTTCCCTTCTCACGTGACGGGGGTTTTTCACATAAAGTCCTCGCGCCTTTGTCCTCGTCCCCTTTCTTCTTTCTGAGACACTGTGCTCGCCTGTTCTTCTTGTGCTGCACGTTTTCGTCCGTCCTTGAACGCATAAGGACTACTCGGACTCTAATCAACCGGTGGCCAGAATACACGGACGCAACAAGTATATTTATACCACTTACGTTATAAATTAACTTTTTTAGTGTATTATTTTCATTAGTTGTAAATATTTTAATAATTTTACTCAATTATTATTGATTATTATGATTTTTTCTTTGTTACTTAAATTTATGTGTTAATTTTTTATTATTTAAATTTATTTGGGTGTTACAATTAACTATGAATATTTATTATAATTCTTGTCTAATATAGAATATACTTTACATTATTTTATATTAAGGTAAATTTATTTTTATTACTTTACGTAGTCCAAACTAATCAATATTAGGGATCCTTTAATCTTTTCAAACATGTTATGATACTCAGAATACAGTTCATTTAAACAATAATCCCACTGAACACGTTCATGTAAAAATTATTCAATTTATGTTGCGTTACATTCAACACATTGCAACTTGAAAATACTTACGCCCATGTAAATAGTTGAGATATGATGACTAAAATTTTAAATAAAAATAAAAATAAATTATATAGAGTTATCACAGAGATTATAAACTCTCTTGTATAAGTCTGGTGGAATATAAACATGGATGCATACCTCTTTATGAAAAATATTTTTGTAAGTCCAAAGTTATAGAAATTATAGATATCTGTCTCAGGATTTAGAAATTATATGCATATATTTTTAATTTTTTTGAAACATTTGAGTTTTAATTGAGCATATTTAGGTAGTTATAAGTCTCATTTTATCTATATAAACTTATCAAAATTTAATCATTTAAAATTATTAATTTATTAGATGATAATGTTTGTAAAATATCAAGCCTTTACAATTGTGAGAAATATTTTGGGGTTATTTGTAAAACACAAACTCCATATAAAAGCCATAATTTGGAGTTATTTTTAATCACAAATCAAACACAAAAACAATTACCTTTAAATTTTTTGGTTCTATTTTGTAATAAATTTCATTTGTGGGATATAATGTCTTAGTTGTTTCTAAGATTTATGAATTTTTTATACACACTTATAATCTTAAATAAAATAGCAAAATGGATCAAATTTTAAATGTACATCGTATTTAGAAAATCATGTAAAAAATTTGTGTGTTCTAGTGAATTCTTTTTCTTTCATCATTTATTCAAAACAATCTATATTCCCCCCTAAAAAAATAAAAAATAAAAAGAGGTTTATTCAAAATGTTTCAATCAATTACTATGCTTTATATTGTTTGCTCAAACCAAGTGATTCATTAAGAGCCATAGATTTATAGTTACTCTTGCGACCGCGTATTCCAACCGTCTATCAATCAGAGTTCGAGCGGTCTTATATGCTTCAAAACGGTCAAAAATGTGCAACACAATAAAAACTTGTCTAATTTGACGAGGACAATGCCTTATAAATAGCATGGGGACGAGGATATAGGACGCAATGATTTTACGTAAAAAACCCGTGCTATGTAGGAATGGGAAAAAATCACGATGGCGGACGGGCAGTCCAAGAGATTCCACTATTACGAAAAAGGAATACAACAGGGCACTATAGTATAATCTGCTACCACAGAGAATTACGAAGTGAGGAGTTTTGCACTTACGTGACCACCGCTCGCCCTGCTCTTGACAGACATGTTGTCAATGTAGATTTTCACGTTTCTGCCTATCTGATCCTCGAACATCATGTTCACGAGTCGCTGATAAGTTGCGCCAGCGTTCTTGAGGCCAAATGGCATTACCTTATAGCAGTATGTCCCTTGATCCATCATAAACGACATGTGCTCCTCGTCCTTGGGACTCATCTTGATCTGATGGTAGCCCGAGTACGCGTCCATGAAGCTTAAGAGCTAGTGGCCGGCCGTTGAATCTACAAGCTCGTCAATCCTGGGCAGTGGGAATCTGTCCTTGGGGCATGCCTTATTGAGGTCGGTGAAATCCATACACATCCTCCATTTTCCACTATTTTTCTTTACCATGACACGTTGGCCAACCAGTCTGGGTACTGCACCTCTCGAACAGACTCGGCATCCAGGAGTTTCTTGACCTCTTCGCGTATGGCTACTAACTTAAAACAGGGGGGTACACTTGCCTGACTATTATCTGTTCACCTTTACCGATGGAAAAATTTTCTCCTTCTCTACTCCTTATTGTTCTTCTAGCTGGTTGCTCGCTAGCTTTCTTGAACGAAGTTGAGTATATATAGATGAGGGGTTTTGTAGAGTAGGTGGAGGTAAGTTACCTACTCGGTACTTCCTTTCAGGGATTAGGTGAAAGTAAGTAGGGTAAGTCACCTACTTAGTACTTCTTCTCAGACGGTCAACAGGATAGTGTACTTACTCTATTAAGTATGGATCTAGTTGGATTTTAATCGTCCAAAGTTTGTCTTTAGTTTGTCCTGAATTCAGTAGCCAATTTATTATAGATTTCATCCGGTCAATATTTTCTCTTAAAGCCGGTCAACCTTCATTGTTTCGAAAATCGGTTAATACTTTCTCGCTTCTAATCTGGTTGATGTTTCTAAAACCAGTCAACCCTTCAAATTCTAGTCAACTTCTTCACATCTCGTTAACATAATTCCTTCAAATTTTGGTTAATTTTTCAAGTTCGGTCAACATCTTTAAAATTTGGTCAACATAATACCTTCAAAATTCGGTCAACTTCTTTAAATCCGGTCAACTCCTTCAAAATTCGGTCAACTTTTTCTTATTATTCACTCCGGCCTCTTGCACTTCTATGAAGTGGTCCGGCCTTCAAGTGGCATAAAGCCACTCCAACTTCAGGAGACATAAGGCCACTCCGGCCCTTATGAGAAAACACTTTGGATTGTCAATTGTGATAATCACTATGGATTTCATGCTTATCAAAATACTCTGATCTTAAGTTTAAAGCAAAATACACTAGTTTTAAGTAGAATATTTTATTTTAATTTTATGCCTTTTTGATTTCTGGACCTTACAGGGATGCTTCAGAAGGGACTCCTCTCACCCGCTCGTCAATCTTAGAGCAGAGTATAACAAAGGTTTTGAACATGCCTTCTATTCTCGCCGCGAAGGCCCTGACCACTGGATTAGGGTGTTTCTCTACCCTAACGTAGGGTCGCAGCCGCTATTGCATGAGGCCAGCTCTCTGGCGGGTGCACCCGCCTGCGCCCTCGTCTTTACCATTCTAGATATTGGGGTTAAAGTTATTACGGTATTTTTATATTTTTTATAAAGATGCTAAAAGTAAATTTTCAGTCGATTCCCATAGACAGCGCCAATATTGTGTCTGCGTGTTCCAACCGTCTATCAATTAGAGTCCGAGCTATCTTATATGCTCCAAGAGGGGCAACAACATGCAACACAATAAGAACTTGTCTAATTTGACGAGGACAATACCTTATAAAGAGAATGGGGGCGAGGATATAGGACGCAAGAATTTTACGTGGAAAAACCCTGTTATGTAGGAAGAGGAAAAAAAACTATGATGGCGGACGGACAGTCTGAGAGATTTTACTATTACGAGAAAGGAATACAACAGGGCACTATGGTGTAATCTGCTACCACAAAGAATTACAAAGTGAGAAATTTTGCTCTTTCCTCTTTTCTTTTGGGGGTTGTTCATAATGCGTACTCCAAATGACAGTTGGTGAAATCCTCTTTGTGTTGTCTAAAAGGGGATATTTATAGAAGAAAATCGTACCGTTGGTAAGAGGACACGTGGCACTGGCTTGTCAGGGACGCTCGCCACCAGCTTTGTTAGTGTGGTGTGTCAGGGACGGTTGTCACCAACTCTGCAGATACGGCGTGTCAAGGACGCCGGCTCTGCCTATCTGGCGTGTCAGGAGCCATTGGACCTTCCATGATAGCGCGTGCTCTGAGTGCCGTGATTTTTTGGTGGTGCGTTGCAGAGAACTCGAGCTTCCTAGTAACAGTGAATCATCTGAGATGGCATGCTCGGTCATTTTGGCCCCTTGTCGTGAGGGCGCAGAGGCATCGAGGCTGTCCTCGTTCGTGGAAAGCCTTATGAGTCTTTGCCTGATCTTCGGGTTCGTTGAGCTAGGTTCTTGGGCATTTTCTTCTGCCAAAGTTCCTCGGAATTTCGTTGATGACGTCAGCCCCTTGTGGCGTCCTTGTGCACTTTTAGGTCAAATTGGCCTCTCGGACCGTTGTCGCTATTTGGGCCTCTTGGGCCAGCTTGTCTTCTTGGTCCGTGGTCGTGACTTTGAGCCTTCCTTTTCGGACCTTGGGTGCCGGGACCCATCAGTTACCATTCGTGATTATTTAGCATGCATATTAGATCCTTCCCATATAGTAAATTTTGCCAATTAACACAGTGAAAGCGTCTTTAATCATAGTTATGGATCAATTAATTATTAATTTTGATGACCCAACCTTATTAAGCAAATCTTCAACCAAATCTAGCATTAAGATTAGGCTGCAATTAGTAGTCCAAATTAAGAGGGCTGTGCCTGGTTGTTGATTAGTGTTGGTGTACTGAGTTGACATTGAATAATAGATTGTCCTTAAGCAACGTTAATTATAAGCTTAATTAGGTGATAAATCCGCGGCATCGGTTATAAGCTTAATTAGGAGATTAAATCAGTTGCATGATTCAGATGCTACACAGCCTTTTTAAAAAGGGGAATTGATTAATGATTGGGGTTGGCCATCATGAGCTGATGACTTAAGCGTGATAGAGCACAGTTAGCTTTCATTCATTTGCATTTAAGTGGTGGCGCCTCCCACGTTTATGATTCTCGTGCTTAGCACATAAATTTCTGTCATTGACTTCGCTAAATGTAAATGTAAATAATAATAATAATAATAACAACAGCGTTAATTACCCCCATCAATTTATAAAAATAAATTTTTATTTTATTATTTTTAATAACATTAATAAACGATATATATAAATAGTAAACTATCTAGTGATTATAAATTGATGAAAAAATAGTATTAGTGAAAATTAAAAATATATTTTACAAACCTTTTTCTGGTAAAATTATGGCCAAAATCCGAATGCCCACTCCTCTCTCTTTTTTTCTTTTTTTTTTTTGGCTAAAGGTCATAAATATGGATTTTAAGTATGTGAAATTTTATGAGAAGCATATATGACGGCAACACTTTGCTAAGATATATATCTTTTAACGGTTACGTTCATATAATGAAAGCTGTCTATTTAGAAATGACATTTTTTTTATAGTGGTTATTTATTTTAAAACTATTGAATTAATCTAGTTTATGAAGAAAATGTAACTTTATGTTCATATTAATGGATAAATATTTACTATAATATAATATCTTATTTATTTTTTTATTAGCATATAAATAATAAATAAAATATTATTTAAAGATATCAAAATAAGATCTTCCGAACATGCCTCTTTGATGGAGGACAGAGATTTCGTAGTTGCAAAAGATGGGCAAGATTGCTTTTGTGCTATTCGCAGAGTAGCATGTTCCTCTGGGTGGAGAGGCATGGCCTAATGGGCCTCCAACAAGGAGCTTTTTTATGCTGGCTACATATTTTTGTCTCTGCCATTATGATTTTTTTAAAGATAAAACTGCCTGGTATAAAATTAATAATTAAGATTAAAATAGAATATTAAAATTATAATATTTAATTTTATATTACGTAATTTTAAGTATGCCGAAGCATAAGTAAATTTTTATAAGTTCTGCAGCTAATTAGGATGCTTGTCTTTAGATTATCACTGTCATCTTCTGCAATATAGAAAGGGAGACTCACTAACATAATAGAACAAGGGCCATCATTGCTTATCATCATGAGATAACACATAATCATTGATCTTTCTTGCGGATCTGTTCAATTATTTAGAATAAAATTGTATAATACCCATGGAAACTTTAAATATTAATTAGTTATTATCTTAAAATTATAATAATTAAGATCTCAGAAATTAATTAAATTTGTCACGTATTTTAAAAATATAGATATGCCTTGTATGATGAGTAATATCTTCAAGTGAATAATAATCATCATTTATCGCATAACTTCTCCTCATGTCTATAGTAATTATGTGTGGGTGAGGGGTTCTTTATTTATTCTTCTTTGTTTTGATGAAAATGAAATGAATGAGTGGAATTAAATAAAATTATGTTGATTATTTTGTTAGGATAATATCATAATGAGGGAAAAAAATGAGGAAAGATTTGAAGTTTCGTTTTCTTTGAAATGAAGTGAAATGAATATAAATAAAATAAAGTGCTGTTTTACGTTATTAATTTATTTTTTTATTAATAATTAATGGTAAAATAATCAATAAAGGATAAGCCATTAAAAAAATACTGCCGATTTTAATTAATTTTCCTTTACACTCGTATATTTAAATTATAATTAATATATATTTTTTAATCTATTGTTATTTATCCGTTTTTTTCTTAATTTTTAATCTATTTCGCCAAACGATAAATAGTTTGTTAAACAGAAGAATTTCAGCCAATGGTGTAGTGCCAAGTGGTGGTGGTCGTGGTGTTGATTTTGGACAAATCCACCCGTTATCAAGCTAAACCGAACGACAGTGGGTCCCAAAAATCTTAATCTTAGAAGCTTCCGACAACCCATTACTTACTGACACAGCTAATTGCGAATTTCACACAAACGCCCCGTGACTATTTTTCTTAAATAAATCAATTGCTTCTCCTTGTAATCCTACGAACATAAAGATAAAATCCTCGTCACAGGAATCAATATATATATATTTTTTAGTCAATAATATAGATATAATAATATATTATAAAATATATAAAATATAAAAAAATGTGTTAATATAAAAATACTGATAAATAAAAATGTTAATTGATTATTTATAAATAAATTTTATGAATAACTTTTAAATAATTCAAACAATACGTATACTAAACATAAAAAACGTTAAATATCTATTATTTCTCCCATTATATGCAAATTTTTCACTTATCCAACCAAAATTCAATTGCTCATTTAATTCCCATGACATAAACATCTAAGATTTATGCTTAGGTATTCAAATAAGGTTGTTATAGAGATGTATCATCATGCGTCGGCCTCAACCTTTGTAATTATAATAATATTTTTAAGAAATAAATAATATTTACTATATTTATGAAGTTGGATTAAAGTTTAAATGGATAAATCATTAAAATAATATATATAAAAAAGTCAAAGCATAGAGTATAAAGAATTAAATTTATGATTATAGATTTCACTATTATACTTTTAAGTTGTTGTTATTAAATGTGTTAAACTGTGCTAGCTAGCAAATGTTAGGAGAATGAGTTTAAACATTCTTTGTATGTGTTGGGGCACGGGGGCGCTCGGACAGAATACTCATGTGCACAACGATCGAGAGGACAAATCCACTCCGACAGAGGGACAGTGCACGGACGGACAGCCAACAAAGGAAGACAGAAGAACACCAGATTTAACGTGGAAACCCTTCTGAAACCGAAGGGAAAAACCACGGGAGCGGAGGCAACAACAAATCCACTATGTGAAATAGGTTACAAACCTCCAAAGAAGGAGTATCCGCTACACACCCAAGAAGACAAAGGAAAAACTCTCCAGAG
>JAOVVI020019169.1:0-10181 GCA_028571085.2 Nepenthes alata
GAAATTATTATGAGGTTTAATAATTTGACCAGATTTTATTTAAAATATTATCTAAATTTTAGGTACATGTCAGATTTAAATATATTATAAAATTTTGATGCGTACCTGGATCCGACTTCGAACAGATTCAGATTCGGATTCGGGTGGATTGTTGATCCGGCTCCGTTCGTTGAGTGCGAATCCTACACACCACTAAAACGAGCAAGAGGTCAGCGTGTTGGCGGAAAGTTGTCCTACCAAAAATACTCCGACGCTCAAGTCAGTAAAGCTTTCAAAGATAAGGAAGGTAACTGCTGAAAAGTGAGAGAAAGTAAGAGAATTGGGAGTACTGACTTATCGAGGACGTGATCGATCGATTTTTATTCACAGAGAGCGTAAGGAAATGATATTTTGAAAGCGTGGAAGCCTCCGGGAACGACACTCGGGAAGCTGATTAGATCTCCATGAAATTGGAGATCTCTGGTGAGGTTTAGAAGACGAACGTCCGTAAGAGTGGAAGAGATGATGGCCTCCATCCAGTACTCTGTGAGCGTTTGTGGATGTGAGAGTTTTTACTGTAAGAAAGAAAGAGCTTGGGAACGTGAGTAATCGTCTCTGTATACCCGAAATTGCCTATGAGAGCCTCTCGAGTGTAAGTAAGAAAGTCTTTTTCTCTGAAAGTGTCAACAAGAAGTCGTAAGGAAAGATCCATCCCTGAATCAGAATTCTAGAGTTTACTTAAAGTGGGTAGGGTGATACCCCTTTCTTTGGAAGGTGTGATCACCTGCCTTACCCTTGGTTGGCCTGCCTTTTAGAGCTGATGCCAGTTGCCAAACGAACCAAAATAGCTTCCTTCCACGGCGGTCAGTGACTTTCCAAACTGATCACCTTCATTCTGTGAGTGTTACCATTGGAGAGCTCCAGTTGGCAGGGAATTAAAAAAATCTGGCACCTTCCTTATAAAAAAGGCACTGATTTTGTCAATGTCCATTTTGGGAGTTGGCTGGCATCGTGGAAGATGCTAGGAATGCCGTTACTGGCTGTCTGATGGATCGTGGGCTCAAGTGAGCCGAGTTTGTAACCGTAAAAAGTCCTTATTGGGCCTACTGCTACAGTACGTCCGGTTAATACCTGAGTTGACCGTCTGCACGCGCGTAGACCGTCTGCTGAGGTCTGGACGGTCAACGTTGGCGTTGACCGTCCTAGGCCTTTCAGGATTTAGGCCTGCGTTTCCAATTGAGCCGTTCATGAGTTGACCATCTAGCAGGCCATTTTGGGCCTACGTTGACTTTGGGCCAGCCCATTTTTGATATACCCATCAAATTTAATTTTATCTTTTATATTATAAAATACCTAGATAATTTAGATCTTTAGAAAGATTTGTTCTCATAAAATTTTAAAAAAATTACATGCAAATACTCACCTACAAAAAAAAAGACAATAAATTCTTATTGTCCTACAGAAGTATATTCTCCTACAAAAGAAGACAATAAATTCTTCCGATACCAATAAAAAAGAGTTACTCAATGTCTAAAGCGTTCAAACCGTCGTGAAACCAATCTGAACTCGTAAAAACCTTCGAGAAACATGCTAAAATGTCTTACAGGAGTCTATATCTCTCGCTTTCATTTCCCACTCATTGCATTATCACAGTACAATCCAGAAATTTCGTTCACAAATTTGGTGTGTTTGCTCAAGAGGGAAAACAAAGGCACTGGTTGTGTACGACGTTCCCATTTATTCAACGTCCAGACGATGCGCTAATCCAAATTGGCCACCATTTTCTCCTTCCTTGAGCTTTTGAAATGGTTGGCCGATGGCCTAAGAAACCCCTCCTCTCACTCTCTATTTAAGCAATACCGTGGGAGATGTAAGCGCATATAGCAGCGTAAACCACCTTACAAATCATATCATTATTTCACGATCCCAATAGAGAGAATATTCCGGTGACGGTGATAACATGGCGAAACTGGAACTGTTGTTCATCCCGCCGCCGCTGCCCGGCCACGTTGTATCCACAGTAGAGTTCGCACGCCGTCTGCTAAAACGAGATAGTAGGTTCTCTGTAACTATCCTTGTAATGAAATCACCATTCGGTGCTCCACCTTCTACCGACTCCAAAACCAACTCCGCCACCACCACCTTGGCCGACGCCACCAGCGCCATCAGGCTGGTTTCCCTTCCTGAAGTGAAGCGGCCGCCGCCAGAGCTTTTCAAGGAGTGTATGGAGAAATATACCACACAATATGTTGAGTCTCACAAGCCACACGTGAGGGACACCGTCTCCGACTTACTGAACTCGGGTGCGAACCCGAGTTCACTCGCCGGGTTAGTCGTGGATGTGTTCACCACCTCTATGATCGACGTGGCAAATGAGTTAGGAGTCCCTTCCTACTTGTTTTTCACCTCCGGTGCAGCCATGCTCGGTCTCGTGCTCCATCTCCCGACTCACTACGACCGGGTCGGAACCGGGTTCTCCGAGTCCGACCACGAGATAATTGTTCCGAGTTTCAAAAACTCTATTCCCATAAGTACGATACCCTCGTTTCTACTCAGCAAGGCAGGGTATATCACTTTCGTTAATCATTCAAGGCGATTCAGAGAAACTAAGGGTATTCTGGTTAATACGTTCGCCGAGCTCGAACCATATGCCATCAATTCTTTTCTGGGTAGTCAGACCCCACCGGTCTACACCGTTGGACCGATCCTTGACCTCAGCGGCGACGCCCATGGACGAACCAATTCAGACAAGCGCGACAGGATCATGAAATGGCTCGATGCTAAGCCTGAATCATCGGTGATATTCCTATGCTTCGGAAGCGCCGGGTCTATGCACGAGGCCCAGGTGAAAGAAGTCGCGCGCGGGCTCATGCGTAGCCGGACCCGGTTCTTGTGGTCTGTACGGAAGCCGCCGCCGGAAGGTGTGGCCGGAGGACCCACCGATTACTCCGACGAAGATCTGAAGGACATGCTGCCAGAGTTCGCTTCGCTGCTGGAAGAAGGGACAGGAATGGTGTGCGGATGGGCTCCACAAGCGGAGGTCCTGGCCCACGACGCCATTGGCGGGTTCGTGTCGCATTGCGGGTGGAACTCGGTTTTGGAGAGCCTGTGGTTCGGGCGGCCGATAGTGACTTGGCCAATGTACGCCGAACAGCAGAACAACGCGTTTTTGTTGGCGAGGGAGCTGGGACTAGCGGTGGAGATGAGGCTCGCTTACGGCGGAGACAGCGGTGATCTTGTGGTGGCTGATGAATTGGAAACCGCGATACGGCGGTTGATGGATGAGGATAATGAGGTTCGTCGGAGGGTGAAAGAAGTGGCCGATATAGGTCGAGGAGCACTGCTGCAGGGCGGCTCGTCGTATAATTCCGTCGGAAGGTTTATTGATGATGTTATCGGAAACCTCCGTTGAACAGCCTTTCATGCTGTTATTATTTTTTGCAACGTGTTTGTCATGGGTGAGTTTTTGTGTGTTGTATTTTACTTTTTTTTCTTTTTTGTTTTTGGGGGGGGGGGGGGGTTCGAAGAAAGAAGGTTAATTTTGATTTAGGGGATGCAAATGTATTGTGAAATCATTACATAATATTTTATGTATTTCAATTTTTTAAAAAAATAATTTTTATAAATTTTTTTAATAAATATGTGATTAAACTTACATTAAATGACCTCATATGTAAAGCGAAGGGACTGCGTCTTCGGAATGTGTTGTGTTCGAGGACTTTGATTGTTGTACAGATAAAGAGAATTGTCCGTCGGGTGTTAAGGCATTTTCGGTCTCCGTACGTCTTTAATCAAATTCTTTGTAATCACAAAATAACGGTTAAAGGATTGACGGGACTTAATTTTCGGTATATCTTCCGATACTTAAATCAATATCTTTCTTAAAAAAGAGGAAAGATAGATGATGCATGATGTATATTTATGTCTGAGCGATTGTGCTCTTAAAGTAGCGTCTTAGTTTAAGAGAGAGTGTGCGCTCTTGGCGTCTTTTTAGTATTTGTATACTTTTTATGAGAAGTATCAAATTGTCCCATTTGGTTGGAGAGGATGACCTTTTATAGAAGATGGGCACAGGTTAACCCTTAGAAAAACTGACTAACGGTTAAGTTTTATCCCGACAGCGATTTTAACTAACGTCTGATATCATTAATTTGGGAACCGTCTGGGTCATTATATTGGTCTCGGTCATTTTAGTTGAAATTGGCCGCGCGGACGTTTTGGGCTGTCGAGCTTTATCTTTTGACCTGAAGTCGTATTGGGCTGACTTTTTTGGGCCGTCGAACATTATACCCGTCATTAGTTTCCCATGTCAGGAGGCTTGAAATTCAGCCTTTTGGTATGAAGTCTGAAAGTATCATTTTGTCCAAGTCCAAAGTCTTGTCTGGCAAACTTTATTAGCTTCTCGGATAAAAATTTTAGTTCAAAGGCTTTCATTGAATGAGGGCAATTAACTTGATTCTGAGTACTTTGAACTCGGTACAAGATTCTGAGTTCTTTGGTATATCTTTTGTCTGGGGTGAGTGGATGTGCTTCTTCTCCTCCGAAAGGGTATATTACCGTATATGAGACTCATCTGAAAGGTGATCTCCATTTTCCTTTTGCTCCAGAGGTTTATAAAATAATGGTAGAATTTTATATACCGATCGCCAGACTTTAGCCAAACGGCGTAAGGTACCTTGTCTCTTTATGTATTTTTGTTCGAATTTATGGCCTGATTTTTAATCCCACTGCTGTGAAAGTCTTGTTTAGTTTTTAGTACGGACAAAATTGGATCATCGTTTCTCCCAGACTAGAATACAGCTTAAGTGGAGGAAACCCTGACTCCACAAAAAGGAGGAAGGACTGATTTTTTTATTTAGCGGTTCCTCCCACGTGGAAACTTTGTACAGAGTGGGGTTGGGCTTCTGCTTCTTTTTAGACTAATATTTATGACCCCAAGAAAGTCGTAGCCCAAAAGCTGACAGACCTCATTCGTGAAAAGGCTGCAACCTTTAATGAAAATAAAAAGAACCGTTGACTCTTCGATGATTTCCTTGTACAGGCTAAGTGGGTACCTGTAGTTGAAGGGTCCAAGGCCCTTGTGGGAAAGTCTATTTATAGGAGAAAATATAAGAAAAAGGCTAAGGCCATTAGAATAAAGGAGTCCTCAGCCAAAAAGCCCGAGGACAAAGAGGCCTCAAAGGGCATTGTAATAAAGGAATCGTTGGCCATAGCACATGGAAATAAAGAGGCCTCGGTTGATTCTAGTTATGATGACGAGGCCACTATTGATAAGCTAATAAGGAGGAAGCGTCCAACGGTTGATTTTACACAATTCTTGTGAGTACTGTTTTAGGTCTCCAGTTGCTCCAACCCTTGCTAATCAGTCTACTTTTTTATTTTTTTTCTCTTGAAATGTGGATCATCTTCACATTATCAAGTGTGAAAATTAAATTTTGGACTTTAAAGAGGTATTGGGAAAGTAGTGGATTGATGGTATCAAAATTTTCTCGGACCTGATTAATAACTATTTTTGAGTCACTGTATATTATGAGGTTCATGGCCGAGCACTCTATGGCTAATTTTAGTCCGGCAAGTAGTGCCTCGTACTCGATGACGTTATTTGTCGTTGGGAATTTTAGGGTCGTTAACTACTTTATCTTTGACCCATCAGGCATTTTTAGTACCACTCCAACTCCACAACTAACCTGCATCGAAGAGTCGTCCACATGCAAAGTCCATGCTAGAGTACTTTGGGCGCCGTCGGCCCCAATAGGATTAAGTGTTTCTAGAACTGGTGTCGTCGTTTCAACAATGAAATTCACGAGGGCCTGGCCTTTTAAAGACGACCTCGATTAGAATTCCACATTGAATTCTTCCAATTCAATGGCTCACTTGATCAGTCATCCTGACACATCTAGCTTTTACAAAATTTCTTTTAGTGGTTGGTTTGTTAGGACAATAATTTTGTGCGCCTGAAAGTACGGTCGGAGTTTCCTGACGAAATACACAAGTGACAGGGCTATCTTCTCGGTATGAGAATAACGAGTTTCTGGGTCGGTCAAGATTTTGCTGACATAGTATATAAGCCGCTATCTGTCCGACATTTGTCGAATCAGGACGAAACTCAAAGCAGTTTCAGACACAGCTAGATATAAATACAATTCCTTGCCCTCTTGTGGAGAAGTTAATAGCGGCGAGTGTGAGAGATACTCCTTAAGTTCTCAGAAAGTAGCTTCACATTTGGTAGTTCACCGGAAGTCGATGGCCTTTGTTCCCCTCAGGGCCTTGAAGAAAGGCAAATACTTCTCGGCTAATTTAGCCGAGAAGCGGGAGAGTGCCGCTAATCTTCCAGTTAGTTTTTAGAATTTTTTTACCAACCGAAGTGGATTCATATCTAAGATAGCCTTAATATTTTCAGGATTTGCTTCTATCCCTCATGTGAAACAACGAAGCCCAACATTTTTTTCACAGTTACTTTGAACGTACACTTGGTTGGGTTAAGTTTTATCTGGTGTGCCCTTAGGACATTGAACACCTCGTCCAAATCGCGAATATGGTCGTTGAGCACCTTGATTTTTACGAGCATGTCATTCATATATATTTCTATAATTCATCCAATCTGCGTCTTGAACATTTTGTTAACGAGTTGTTAATAAGTTGTACCAGTATTTTTTAAATCGAAGGGTGTAATTTTATAACAATATATCCCTTGGTCGGTCATAAAAGTTGTGTGCTCCTTATTTTTTAAACTTTTACGAATTTGGTTGTGCCCCAAGTATGCATCTATAAAACTAAGTAATCCATATCCAGACGTCGAGTCTATAAGAAAATCAATTCTTGGTGATGGTAAACTGTCCTTTGAACAGATTTTATTGGCGTCGGTGAAATCAACACATATCCTCCACTTTCTATTACTTTTCTTTACCATGACCACATTTGATAACCAATTCGGGTACCGAACTTCTCTGATGAATCCAGCATCTAAGAGTTTCTTCACCTCTTCTCATATAGCAATTGATTTTTTAACAGAATAGTTCCTTCGTTTTGGATGGACGAGTTTATGATTGGGATCTAGGCCCAACTTATGAACAATTATTTCGGTAAATATTCTGACATGTCGCTAGGTATCTAAGTAAAGACGTCAAAATTTTGTCGAAGGAAATCAATAAACTGACTTTGGAGCGGTTTTGATAAAGAACTCCCGATTTGTATGTACTTTTTGGATTATTGCGGTTCAATGGAATTTGATTAGTTGATTCTCCAAACTGGGCTTGTAATAACGTGTTCTCATCACGAAAATCAAGGTCTTTAACTGATTGACTTGTGAGCATCTGAGTGACTTGAGACAAGTAACATGTCCACCTGGTCATTTAATCGCATAAGACTTCTCCAATGCCAAATGGAGTCGGACACTTTATCTTTAAATGCGGGATCGAAGTCACTGCTCTAAATGCTATCAAGCAGAATCATCTGAGGATGGTATTATAGATCGTTGGAAGGTCTACAACAAAGAAGGAAATCATCTTGGTGGCCACCCTTGGATATCTGCCTAGTGTGACTTCTAGTTGGATCACCTCTTGTATAAGCATTGGTTCATCATCCAGTCTATATATGGATCCTTCTTAGATCTTTAATTGACTTCTTTTTTATATGAATTTGAAGAATACATCCAAGTAAAATAAAATTTTAAAACTTCTATTATTAATAAATACTCGTTTCAATTGGTATTATATATTATCGTCGAAAACAAGCACATTTACAACCAAGGGGTTGGAATGTGGAGACGTTGCATGAGTCGAATCTTTATTACTAAAATTAATAACATCATTCCTATTTTCCATCCTTGGTTTTTTGTGACCAAGGGCCATTCTCGAACTTTTTGAAATATCATTCTGAATGGGACGTGTGGTAACCATGCTTACGACAACAGCTGCTACTTGGTTCCTTAGCTGCTTGGTCTCATCTTCATCTGTTCCTTTGGAAGTTTGTCTGGATTTTAACAAAAAAATTAGTTGAGATGTTTCTTTCGGATTAGCTCTTCAATTTCTTTCTACAGTGTCCTACATTTTTCAGTATTGTGACCTCCGCATCGATGGTAGTGACAATATTTTGACTGGTCACCCCTATTAAGATTAGTCAATGTATTCAGCCATTTAAATAATTTTTTATCCCAAATTTACATCGGGTTGTTGTGCGAGAGTCATTTAGGGGAGTCAGATCTTGCTGTCTGAACCCTCTTCTAGCTGCTGAATCAGACTTTTGCTACTTTCTTGATCCTTGGGGATCCATATTGTCCTCATTTTCCCTTTTCCCTTCCACCTTCTTTTGGTGGTGGTGGTCTCTTCATTTTGGTCGTTTTACTTCGTTTGCTTCCTCTCCTACGATATAGGCTCGGGCAATGGCCTCGGCCTCTCAAAAGGTCTATGAATTTTTATGAGCCAAGTGCCTAAAGAAGTCATCGGGCTCTAACGTGGATATAAAAGCACTAAACTTCACTTCTTCGGTGAGTTTCAAAATTTTCTTAGCCTCAGCCATGAATCTGGTCAGGAACTTTTTTATACTTTTATTTGGCTATTGTTTAACTCGGGCCAAATGCCACGACTGCTTCTCTTCCCTCTTGTTGGAGACGAATTGGGATAGGAAGTCGTTGGCCAGATTTTGAAAAGTTCTGATGTAGTTTGATTGAAGCCGATAGAACCACACCTGAGCGTCCCCTTTTAAGGTCAGGGGAAAGTATGGGCACATCGCTGTCTCATCTGCACCCTGAAAACTTAGAAGGGTATAGAAATGGTCCAAATAATCCATAGGATGAGAACTTTCATTATATGGTCCAGAGCCGACATCTTGAATTTATGCGGAAGCGAGTGCATATGGAATTACATTGTAAATGGAGATCTTCGCAAGTCAACGGCTTTTCCTCCAGTGTCTTCTCCAAAGACATGTTGCCAAATCCTCTCAACTTTTTCCTCCATTCGGGGAGGAGCCACCATTTTCTTTTCATTGAGAAAATTCCTCAATTTGGAGAGATTTTGTGGAGACTAGAAAACTGGGCGGCTTGCATCCCTTGGAGGACATTCACTATGAGAGGGTTCTTCTTAAAATGTAGGCTTCCTCTCGTCATGAAAGTACTAAGGGTTTTGCCTCTCAGGGCTATCCTCTCTAACTCAAAAACTTAAGTGACCTTCAAGTCGGGATGGAACTTTACCGCTCGAGGCTACTTTTGTCCAGTGATCATGTTCTTAGTCAATCTTCTTAGAGGGGTGTTTTCTTCCTTTATTTTTCCTCTTGGACATAACAATTTGGGAGGCCGAATACGGAGCCCCTTTTGGCAGCTCATTCAACCGCGTGCAAATTATCTGGATGGCCTTAGAGATGTCGTCCATTTTCATCGCAAGCGCACGTACACAATGGTCGGGATGGTCATCCATTCGATCGACCATTGGAGGATAGTTTCCATAAGAGGTGGCTTCTTTGATGGGTGTACTAACTTGTGCTCTAGTGTTCACTATATTTTTACCGAGATTGTAATTTTTAGACTTTTAGTCACGCTTTCCACAGACGGCGCTAATGTTGCGTCCAAGGACTTTGATTGTTGTATGAATAAAGAGAATTGTTTGTTGGGTGTTAATGCATCTTCGATCTCTGTACGTCTTTAATCAAATCCAGTGCAGTCATAAAATAACGGTCAAAGGATTAGCGAAACTTACCCCCTGGTATATTCTCTAACGCTAAAATCAGTATCTTTCTTAAATAAGAGGAAAGATGGATGATGCAATATGTATATTTATGTCAGAGGAATTGCGCTATTAAAGTGGCGTCTTAGATTAAGAGAGAGAGTGTGTGCACTCTTGGAGTCTTTTCAATATGTGCATACTTTTTTCTGAGAAGTATCAGGCTGTCCTATTTGGTTAGAGAGAACGACTTTTTAAAGAAGATGGGCGCCAGTTAACCGTTAGAAAAACTAACGGTTAAACTTTATCCCGATAGCGGTTTTAACTAACGTCCATTGTCGTTAGTTTGGGAACCGTTTGGGCCGTTAAATTGGTCTTGGTCATTTTCGCTGAAATGAGTCGTGCGGACGTTTTGGACCGTCGAGCTTTATCTTTTGACTCGAAATCGTATTAGGTTGATTTCTTTGAGCCGTCAGAAATTATATCCATCAGAATAAAGTATGGCCCCCAGGTCTAGTTGTAGCGGCATTACTCCGTGAAGAATCAGGT
>JAOVVI020019170.1:0-10181 GCA_028571085.2 Nepenthes alata
AAGGTTAATTTTGATTCTTAATTTTATTCCGCATTCGATCTTCATTATGATAATTTTAAATTTAGAAGACTGGTCTATGTCTAACCTGGGATAAAATTTTTTGAGGTGCTATAAATATGAATTTTTTCGAGGCCTATTTATTGAAAAATCAAAAATAAAATCGTTGTGCCAATTGCAGGTTGACTTTGAAAATTGCCATCTCTTCAGGCCTTATAGACGGCAAAGTAGCTGCAACCGTGCTTGACCTGAAACATAGGGTCAACGGTGAACCGCTGGATTCCAGCCCCACCCCTTGCTAAGACGGGAAATAGGATCGAAGATCAGAGCGAAAAAAATGATATAATAATTAATTATAATAAAATAATCTATATTTTAAGGCTAATTCGATTTTAGAAATATTGTAAAGATGACGATAGATTCTAATAATTAATGATACGTTGGATGATATAAGATTCAGATTATTCTGTATGATTTATAATCTATTTGTTTTCAAAAATATTGTTTTTTTTTTCTTCCATGCGAATTCATGTACTCGCAAAAGTGAACATTTACAATGGAATAGTCGGGCTTTCCTTCATTTTGAAAATATATTTTAGCTTTTTTTCTTTTTATATATATTTCAAATAATATGTTAAAATGTTTCTATTAAAAATATTTTCATCTCTATATAAGTCCATATTTACTAATAGTTATAATTAGTAATTCAATCATTTTATTAGATAATCAGTCAAACAAAATGGGGCTTAATTTGAAATTATATATTAATGTTTCTTAAACTCGACTCAACGACTTTAATAAGTTTGACAAAGTCCATTTTATGAGTTTATTTAGTGATTGTCAAACTTTATATAAGACAGTAGTTGATATATTTGTTTATGATCGCCGTCTCCTTAGGCTTAATTTTTCATAGTTATGGCCTTAATTATTGAAATTTTTATGGGGAAGGTAAACGAAAAAATCGAAGAAAGACAATTGGGACATTGCCGTTGGCTGTGCCTCAACTTTTTGTTTGGAAAAGAAATAAAAAATAATAATAATTCAAGTGAATAGATAATAACTTATGATTTATTAATTGACAAGTATGCTAGCAAATGAAAATTTTACTATTTCTAAAAAACTCAATTGACTAAAATTTAACTGTTATAATTTTAAAATAAAAAATATTAAAAGTAGTTATATTTTTAAAGTTTTTTAAATATTTATATTTATTTAATATTAAATTTAATATTTAAAATATTTTAATATAAGTAACTGATGGGGCCAATGCGGATCTGGATTAAAACCAACAAAGCCCACCCGATAGCAGACAAGCCCAACCGTCTAGCAATCCCAGCTAGGTGATGACGATCCAAGAGGCTTGAGGCAATGCCCACTAGGCGCCTCTGATGCGCGTCTAATCAGCTTCACCCACGTCTCACCTAAAGCAGTTGCAGACCGGTAGCGCAGTAAGCGTCGGCTTAGAGAATGTCAACCAATGAGAGATGGGGTCAATCTTGGCAAATCGCAGCGCTTGCTGTCCAAGTAGTAGCTCGACAAATCCCAACAAAGTCAAACAAGCCCATGTCGGCCACGCTCGACGAAAGTCCCCGCGTCACCGCAAGGCGACAACTGACACTGCTAGCCACCGCTAACGCTCAACAGCCGGCGAATCCAGACAGGCTACCTATTGGAAGTTTCCACGTCTAAAAGCCTCCTCCACGGAGCCTACAAATACCTTCTCCTTCAGCAGAAATGGATCCCACTCTGGACAGCTGAATTGGTGGCTTGAGATCTTAACTCAATCCAGACGCCTTACACTCAAACAAACGAGAAAAAAGAGCTAACTCGCTTCCCTCAAACCACCGCATCCGTCTGACGACCTTAGTGAGCCACTCTCAACAGTACATAAGAGGAGCACAAGCCTCCTACGAACACCATACGCACCGCTTGCATACTAACATATATGCATTCCCAATCACGTTTACTTCCATACTTACATCTTTTCGTTCTCTAGGAAATATTTCTAACTTGAGCATCAAAGTGTTTATGGTGGAAGAACATCCCACCATCATCTGACTACTTATTCATTATTTGTAGTGTGCAAGGCCAGGGTTGAGAGACGCGGAGACCGAACCCGTTTGTGATCCACTCGAGACAAAGAATCCAAAAGTTTCTTAATCTGCACGAGAATCAGGACCCAGAGAAGCATTGTTGTCACAGTCTATGGGAACGATAAAAAAGTCTAACCACTTGTTATAACATCCACTCTCTTACACAGAATATGGTCAACACCAAAGCCCAAGTTAGCACACTAGCAAGAGACACTACTGCTCGTGGCGACGACCCCTCCATGGGTAATCGTGCTGGTGAGAAGGCCAAGTCAGACGTGTGCAAGCTAGCATCCAACATGGACGACATGAAGTAGATGCTTCAGGTATTGTGTACTCGGGTTGGCACGTAATGGACGGGAGTTCATCACCTGGGACCCCAGGCATCGACCTCTAGACGAAGGGGATATGAGGCGAGGGCCTCGGCAGCAAGGACAACCATGCCTAATGACATTTGTCCCCATGTGGCCTCAGGTAGCAGGGCTCAGATAACAGCTTGGAGCCTCCTGAGTGGGGAAGTGCAAGAGGAAAGCCAAGAGTGGCAGAATCCCCATAATTCCCGAAGCGATAGGAGGCCCATGACCAGAGGAGAGGCTCATGCAGTATGCGACCACCCTGTGTAGGAAGCCACCATGATTTGCATGACCCCTAAGAGAACTCTGAGCTCCAAGATTTCATAAATACCAAGAGAAGCGGGTCCACCCCTCAAATAGAGGAGAAGGCGGAGAAGATATGGCAGCACATGTTTAAGGGGAAAGCAAGATGACAGACACTCAACTTGAGGAGGTCTCCATTCACCATGGACATTCGGACGTAGCCGCTCCCCCTCAAGTTTAAGATGCCAGCACCGGACGCGTACGACGGAAGTAAGGATCCAATGGAACACTTTGACTACTTTCAGATGCTACTATCCTTCCACGGAGTGAGTAAGGCTGTCATATGCCAGTGCTATCCCCTGACACTCAAGGAGGTCACCTGGCTCTGGTTCCATGGCCTCCGACCCAACTCCATCTGATTCTTCGATGAGCTTGTTGACTGCTTCCTGTGCCACTTCGCCTCTAACTAGAGGAAAGAGAAGCAACCCTAGTATCTTCTCCACCTCTGCCAAAAGCCTGAGGAGAACCTAAAGCGGTTCCTCAACCACTTCATCGCAGAAGCTTACCAAATCCATCAGCTCTTCGATGAGATGAAACTGAGCGTCTTCGTCGCTACGTTGGAAGCCGGGGAGTTTCTCAAGCACCTGGCGCACCAGCACCCCCAAACATTTCAAAAAGTTGAGGCCATCTCTCGGGCCTACATTGTGGTTGAGGAGGCCAATGAGGTAAAGTGTCCCAAATGCGTGGACCGACAGCCAAAAAGTCCAACCACGTTGAAGAAGAGAAACAGAGACAGCGGCCGCTCTTGGGAACCTCGCAAGCAACCACAGTTTGAACTTAGTGTTCGAAGGGAGCTCAAGAACTTGGCCCTGACACCCCTGAATGACACCTGTTCAAACATCTTGATACAAATTCAGGACGAGAAATTCTTTAAACTGGCCCAAAGCACTGAAGAATCCAAAGGCTAGAGATTAGACAAAGTATTGCCAATTTTACCGGTCTCTGGGACACACTATGGAGAACTTCCAGACGATGCAAAAGAAAATTGAAGATCTAGTCCACTGGGAACACCTCACATGGTTCCTGAGAAGCTTAGAGTAGACCCTTGAGGTCACCAATGATGAAGCTAGAGAGAAACCGAGGAACTGTGTCGCTGTCGGCATCATCAGCATAATCTCGGGCATGCAGGTCAAAAGTAGCGGCTAGGATTGACCCAAGGCTTCATCCAGAAGCAAGAGAGTGAGGCTATGGGTTAGGATTAATGTGATTAGTTTTAGTAATGATGATATGACTCATGTAACCTCCCCTCATTCTGACCCTTTTGTTGTATCAGTCCTCTTTTTAGACGGTGTGCTCGACTATTAGCCGAAATGCATTTTAATCGATAATGGAAGCTCTCATAATTTGTTATATCTTGACGCATTTTTTAAGCTTGGAATAAAAAAGAGCCAGATGAGCGCAGCCGAGGGCCTTCTGTATGGTCTAGATAATGAACTAGTGTCTGTACAGGGAGAAATTCAACTAGAGGACTCACCCGCATACAGCAACACAAGCCATTACATTTCTCATCGTTGACCTACCGTCGATCTAGAATGCAATTCTAGGTTGACCGTTCCTAACCCCCTTCAAGGTCGTGATGTCGATCCCTCAATTGAAAATGAAATTCTCAACTCTGTGTGAAATAGGAGAGGTGTTGGGTGACTAGATGAAGGGACAGACGTGCTACCTATCCCCGGTCACTCCCGCCACACCTAGCCAACCAGCAGAGGATCTAGACCTCTATGACGAGTCCACGCTGCAATAGGCCCAATGCGGAGAGACAGCAGAACTAGTCCCCTTGGACCCCAATGAACTGAAGAAGTGCGTGCACATTGACAGTTCCCTTTCGACGCAGGTTTGCAACCAACTCACGGACTTCCTCAGGCAAAACTTTGATGTCTTTACATGGACTCCTATTGACATGCTTGGGATACAAGTCAGAGTAATGGTCCACAAGTTGGACCTTGATCCCAATCATAAACCCATCAGACAGAAGCACAACAACCACTCAGTCAAAAAATTGATAGCCATGAGGGAAGAGGTGAAGAAACTGCTCGACGTCAGATTCATAAGGGAAGTCCACTACCCAGACTTGCTATCCAACATCATTCTCATGAAGAAAAGTAGTGGCAAGTGGTAGATTTGTATCGACTTTACTAACGTGAACCAAACTTACCCGAAGGACAGTTTTCTTCTTCTAAGGATCGACCAGCTGGTGGACTCCATATCTGGGTACAAACTCCTGAGTTTTATGGATGCCTACTCAGCTTGCAACCAAATAATAATCTGAACGATGAGGAATATACCTCATTCTTGACCAACTAGGGGACCTATTGCTACAAGGTCATACCCTTTGATTTGAAGAATGCCAGCATGACTTACCAGTTACTGGTGAATGAGATGTTTGAAGCCCAAATTGGGCAGAACGTGGAGGTGTATGTAGACGATATACTCGCTAAAAGCAAAATTATCGATGACCACGCCCACGATTAGGCAGAGACCTTTGGAGTACTTTGGGCTTATAGGATGAAGTTAAACTCGGCCAAGTGCGCTTTCGGGGTAACCCTTAGAAAGTTCCTGGGTTTCATAGTATCTCAGCGCGGCATCGAACAGAACCCGACAAAAATAAGGGCTATCCTTAACATGAGCCTTCTGTGGACCATGAAGGAAGTTCAGAACCTCACAGGAAGTCTTACAGTTCCTGGCCAAACCGGTAGAGAAGTATTTACCATTCTTCAAGGCTCTTAGGGGAACAAACGGAACTGGATTCCAATGGACAGTGGAGTATGAGGCCGCATTCCAGGAACTGAAAGAATACCTTGCTAACCCTCTACTCCTGACCTCACCTTTGGTGGGAGAGGACATGTATCTTTATCTAGCAGTGTCAGGCACGACCCCAAGCTCGGTTCTCATCCGACAATAGGGGAACATGCAGCGACCCGTCTACTACATAAGCAAAGTGTTGACCAACACGGAGTCTCGCTACCCTAAAGCCGAAAGAATCACTTTGGCCCTCATATACTCCACCCAAAAACTGCAGCCATACTTCGAAGCGCACCGAATCATCATGCTGACTGACCAGCCTTTGAAGGAAATCCTGTAGAAACTAGAGACGTTTGGACGATTGGTCAAATAGGTCAAAGAGTTGGGCGAGTTTGATGTAGAGTTTTGGCCGTGGCCGGCCCTAAAAGGCCAGACCCTCATGGACTTCATGGTCGAAATGACGACTCTTGCTCTCAATGCCCCAGACTCGGTCGAAGGCACAAGTATCACGAGCGCCTCCGTGTGGACCCTTCGCATCGACGGATCGTCCACACAGGTAGGCAGCGGGGCCGGAGTCATAATTGGAACTCTAGATGGCTCAGTGATAAAATTCTCTTTGATGCTTGGATTCTCAACACTGAACATGTAGCAGAATACGAGGCCCTCCTTGTGGGGCTCAGATTGGCCAGGAAGTGCTCAATAAAAGCATTAGTTGTGTACAGTGATTCAGAACTAGTGGTCAATCATATTAAAGAAACTTTTGAGGCATCAAGTTCTCAGCTCGCTAAATACCTGGCAAAGGCCCAGGCATGAATGTTCGAGAAATTCTAGATCGTGCATATCTCAAGGGCGGAGAATTGGAAAGCCAACCAGTTGGCCAAGGATGCAGTGATGGGATCTCAGGAATAGTATCCAACAGCATGCAAGAAGTCCTAGCCGCACCCAGCATTGACGACCTAGAGCATGAGATGCTGTAGGTAGCCGAGGGCGTCAACTGGATGACCCTATACCAGAGATAACTGATGGACAAAAAGCTGCTAGAAGACCCAAATGAGGCTAAGTGAATAAAGAAGGCAGCCAGGTGGTATGTGATCATCGATGGGAGATTGTACCAACGAGGATACTCGATCCTTTACTTGAAATGCCTCTCGCTTGAAGAAGCCGAATACGCGTTGGGTGAAGCCCACCTCGACATCTGTAACTCGCACATCGAAGGGAAGAACCTTGTATTCAAAATCATGTGACTGGGTTTGTTCTTGCGCATAATGAAGTGAGACGCCATGGACTTCGTCAAAAGGTGCGAGAGCTACCAAGTTCAAGGATCCATGAGCCATCAACCACACATGGAGTTGCAAAGAATGCAGGCACCGTGGCCGTTTGCACAATTGAGGCTCGATATCCTTGGGCCCATGCCATTGGCTTCCGGGTAAAGGAAATTCCACATTGTTGGTATCGACTACTTCACCAAGTAGGTTGAGGCCACTCCCCTGGCATGCATAGCAGAGTAGAATGCAATGAAATTCATCCGTCAGAATATTGTTTATCGGTTTAGGATTCTCAAGGTCATAGTGACTGACAATGAAACCCAACTCACTGGCAAGTAAATTACCAAGTACTACACAAGCTTACGCATCAGGTTTGTTCACACGTCCGTAGCGTACACATAAGAAATGGGAAGGTCGAAGTGACCAACTGAACGCTGCTGCATGGGCTGAAGACTAAGCTTGAAGACGCAGGGGGCTCCTGAGCCAACGAGTTATCGTCTGTGCTATGGTCATACCAGACATCGCTGTGGGAACCAACATGGGAGATGCCCTTTAGTCTATACTATGGGGCTAAAGTGGTCATCGCCATCGAGGTAGGGCTGTCCAGCCTTTGGATTGAATGCTTCGACCCTGCCCGCAACTCCCAACGACTCAGGGAGAAACTGGATCTACACCTAGAAGTTCGCGACGCGGCATGCCTAAGGACAACGGCTTACTAACAGTTCGTTGCTCGTTACTACAACAAACGGGTAAAAACTCACCCGCTCGAGGTTGGAGATTTAGTCCTACAAAGTGTAGAGGCGACAGGCAAAACTACTCATAGGAACAAACTCTCCTCGAATTAGTAGGGGGCATTCCTTGTTTCAACAATCCTCTGAAACGGGACATATAAACTGCACACCAAGGATAACAAATTGGTCCCTCGGACCCGGAATGCCACCCACCTTAAGAAATACTATTAGTGATCCTCTGACACACCTAGGTAAGGTGCACATCAATGGTTTAGGGTGCTTGTACTTGTATCATGTTTTTGTTAAATAAAATTGTCATTTTCATTTTCCTATCTGACTGTGCATGTGAGTGCATGCATGCTTGCCATATCCAAAAACAAAACGACGTAGATTGCTCCAAAGTTAGGAGAACACTCATCCACATGTAAAAGAAACCTTGGCCCCGAGTAATGTGGCCCACACACTGTCAAACTGTGAGCTTTGGCTACTTGTCAAAAGGCCCTTAGTGGCCAAGAAACCTTAGCCCTGCGCCAAATGGCCCACACATAGTCAAACTCTAAACTTTGACTCCACATGGAAAGGCCCTTAGAAGCCGAGAAACCTTGGCCATTCGCCAATCGGCCCGCACGTGGTCAAACTCTGAACTTCGACTCTGTGCAAAAAGGCCCTTTAGTGACCAGGAAACCTTATCCCCGCACCAAGCGGCCCACACACGGTCAAACGAGCAGGCCTAGGTGCTCTGATAGCTCCCAATAAGATGACCATTAAAACCGTATGGGGCTTAAATGGCAGGCATGTGACGATCTTCTTTCGGAGAAGAGAGCACCTTCAGTCAACAACGGTTAACAAGCTAGGACCATGCGCACGTGAGCGACGATGCCCTAAACGGGGCCAAACACTGAAACGGTGTTGTGCGTGTAATGGCCTAAGACCCTGAGTCTGGCTACTATGGTCTCAAAATCCAGCTGACCCTTGTGAGACTCCACCCTAGGCATGTGGTGATGTCTAGCTCACTAGACAGAGCATCCCACTAAGTATGAGATGTGACAACATCCTCAACCGAGGATGAGAACAGTGGAAATGGCTCCCAAAGCGGGCCTCGACAATAATGGGAAAGTAGCTTAACCGATGCAGCAAGAGAAGCAACAACACTCAAAGACACTGACAGACGAAAAGAATGTATTTCATTAATTATTCAAACTGCAAATTACAAAGCTTGAGGGCCCTGCTTCCTCCAAGAAGTAAGTCAAGAGAGAGCTTTCCTTGACTTTGTCATTCTTTGGATAAAAAATCCCCTTAGAGATGATCAAAACCGCAACGGATGCTATGTGACGACATAGGTGTATGCCATCCTAGACCCTCACGTCCAGCACCCGTGCCATCTCCTCAGGGGCAAGTCGGACTCACAGGTTGGCCTCGGCACAAGCACTCTTGTCCTAAAGGTCAAAAATACGATCGCGAGCCGCCAGCAGTTCACCCTTCAGTCGGATGGCCTCCTGCTTTAGGGATGCGGTCTCTTCCTCTTGGTGCTGCATCGTTGCTATCTTGGTCTCTTCTCAAACTCGATGGATGAACTCATCCCTTTTTAAGAAGGCTGTCTAGATGAGGTGAATCGCAGTTGAGGTTCACAAAAGGGAAAACAGACAAATAACCCGTGAGTCCTGGCAACATCGGAACGTATTGCATAATAGAGATTGGCAAACAGATCCCCCATTTAACGATCAAAGAAGTCATATCTCGACGAAGTGCTCCTCCTCAACACTAGGAAAATCTAGCCCAACCCCAGGTAGGGCAAGCCTAGGGGATTTGGCTGCTCGACGGCCTCCTCCCACTCGCTCTTCAGGGCCTCGCTAACCAGAGCTTGCACGGAGATCCCCTCAGAAGTACCAGCCTCCGCAGCAGCTTCAAGCTCAACAATGAGGGGTGCTAGCAACTCCATGATCGACGCGTCGATGGCCTCTGGAGCAACCGCCAGCTCAGCGTCGGGCTCAAGATCAACTGCCTCAACAAACTCTATGACGTCGACTGCCACTTCCTCCATGGTGGGTCCAGCTAGCCAGTTGTCATAGGAGCGTCCCGCCTCGATGTCAAAAAAGGAACTCGGTGCGGACCCCTAACCCGATGGATAGCCATCGAAGGGAACATCGTACTCCGCCAATCTGAGAGTAGGAATCAGCGAGAGCTCAGTAGCTCCCTACAGTGGATGTGACTCTAGCTCCTGCGGCACGGGAGTGGCTTCAACGGGTGTTAAAGGAACAGACCTGGAGGATTGGCTCAACGTGACTACCAGAATTAGGGCCCTCTTGATCAAAGTGATGCCTGCCAGTCTCAACCTTTTCAGGGCCACCGTATTTTCACCAAGGAGGACCCTAGGAAAGACGGCATACCGCTCCACTCGGGTAGCTCTTCGGAACGCTCTCGGATGACCAAAGCTCTAACCTTCCTCTTTTGGGCGGCAGCCGCTGCCTCACTGCCAATTGACTCCCCCCTAACCATTGTGAAGACCTCGGGGGTCAAATAATATCCATGGGTGCAAAATATCTGGATCGTGTGCTTGAATGTGATCCGTCAACTTCTTCTCCTCCCTCTCTTCCTGCTCACTCATCCTCTACGTGAAGAACGCGCTCATGAAGCCTCACTCATTGGGGATATCCCACTCTAGAGGGGCCGCCAAGAAGAAAAAGCGGTCCTTCCAATTCT
>JAOVVI020019171.1:0-10181 GCA_028571085.2 Nepenthes alata
GAAAGAAAAAAGAAATTATAAATCTTGTAAATTAAATAATGTAATAAAAAATAATTTAAAATAAATTATATTTTTAAAAAAATATTATTGGTCGAATTGGGTTGAATGTAAAAATTATATGGTCGATCTAACTTCATAAGATTTAAGAGTTTTGTATTTTTATAAATCATATTGTCTTGCAAATAAATATAGTTATAAGATTTCTAATATAATTTGAAGATATTAATAAACAAGAAAAAGAGGAGAAAACATTTGAACATTTTGAAGGGGGTAGCACTAGCAAGAAGAAAAGACATATTTCAGAATTATAAATTGTATGATCAAATATGATTTATTTGATCGGAGAGATCAAAGTGTAACACTTGGAAGAAGAAGAAGAAGAAGAAGAAGAAGAAGAGGGTGTGTTGCTTCACCATTGAAGTTCAAGTACTTCCCAGATCAAATCAGGATCAAAAGACGGCATTTTAGCAAGTGAGCAGTCATCACAGTCGAAATCCTCGGCAGCAACCATTGCGGAGCTGTTGGAATCAGTCGGTGGGGAATTGCCGGTATGCCATAACCCATCTTCAGAAACTGTAGGCGGTGACAGCTGATTAGCCCACCTGTCGTCAATAAGCGCCGGCGAAAAGGAAGAAGACGACGACGACGAAGACAACGACGAGTCGAGCTTCGTTGCGCTGCGACCGTCAATGGCAGTTTGCTTTTTCCTAGCAATTTTAGTTGATTTGTTTCGTTTCTTCTGGCAAATTGCTTGAATTTTAGCGTCTACTATACACTCGAGTTCGTTTAAATTGGTGGTCTCTGCAAATTCTAGTTTGATTGCGTCCCTCGGATTTGGGAAATTCAGTCGAGCGTATTCGCCGCGAAGTTTATAGGCGGCGCGATCGTAGGCATAAGCGGCAGCTTCCGCCGTGTCGTAAGTGCCGAGCCAGATTCTCATTTTGTTCTGGGGAAGACGAATCTCAGCCACCCATTTCCCCCACTGCCTTTGTCTCACTCCCCTGTATTGCTTCTCCTTGCAATAATTCAAATGGTCGCCGGCGGGGACTGAGCTCCGACACCGATTAGCCGGAAAAGAGCGAGCGATCCTGCTCTTGGAGCCGCGGCTCTCCAGCCAGAACTTTTGGAGTAAATCTATTTGCTTTTGGTAGACGCAAGAGCCCATCTGCTCTTGCTTCTGGTTCGCCATGGAATCTGAAGCCGGGCAGTGAGAGAAGATCGTATCCATGGCTTTGTTAGGACCCGCTGTTAAAATCAGCGTCGACAGAGAATGTGGAATATCCATAGATTCTGCAGATGGTAAAGCGAAGTTGCTTTCCTTCATGATTTCCATGATGACGAAATTTTCTCGGAAAATTTGACCGGAAAATTGGGGAAAACGGGGGAAAACAGAATTTCTGCTTATGCTCTGCAAATTCCGTGTGAAAAACAGAGTATGTGCGTCAGAATTTGATCAGTTTCCTGAGAAAATTGAAGATGTTACTGTGGAAAATCTCAGAACGGAAAGATTCAAGAAGAACAATCTCAAAAAATGGATCAGTGAGGCTGTAATTGGGTTTAAGGATGAAGATCTATTGACCAGAGACCGGATTTTGGGGAAGAACTGAAATCTAGACCTTTGAGTTTCTGATGAAAAGAAACGGGACGGCCATTTAAATAGAGAATGGAAGGAGCGTTCCAGGGATAACGGGAGTTGCAGAGCTCTTATGTGTCCCGTACAAGAGTACGGCATGTGAATAGTTTTTTTAATTAAATTATTATATTATTAACGAATTAAATTTACTGCCTAATAAAATAATATGCTCAAAAATTTTGTTAATAGATTTAGTTATAAGTTTTAGTATGGTTTGTAGTTTGGTTTGAAAAATAAATTAAGTATTTTTTTATTATATATAATTTAGTATTGATTTTTATATTGAATAAAATTTTTGATGATATAAAAATAATTAGAATATTATTATAAAATTTAAAATTAAATTTTTTAAAAATTTAAAATTTAAAATATAGCATTTTCTTAACCATCTTTTCACCGATTTTATTAGGCTAAATTACATTAATCAATCAAGGTTCAAATATTTCAACATGAGGCATTGGGTTTATTCAAAATGAAAAGATTTAAATGTATAATGATTTTTTTATAATTTTTATAATTATATTTTTATATATAAATAAAAATATTTTTTAATAAGGGGGTCAAATTGATACAATGATGTCATATTACATAAGATTTTTTTGTGTTTAACGTCATCATGTCGTCATAATTTCATGTTAAAAATAATTTAAGATATAATTGACACATATTACATAAAATTTTACCAATTATCCATTATTAGAAGTCCTCCTGTCTCGTTGGAAACTAATTTGTGGTTTTCATAACCTTTTTTAGAATAATTAATTTGATTTTTTAACTATAATTAATATTAAATAGTTAATTTCTTAAAAAATTAATTATTATTTTTTAATAAAAATAAAATTATTTAATTAATATAGTTAAAAATTAATTTAATTTTTCTTTTTTAAAAATAATTTTTTAAAATTTTTATGATATTATAACAAATAAGTTATTGACTCAAATAGTTTATTACTGCATCATAAATTATAAATATAATATATAATAAAAATCGTATAATATCAACAAATAATACCTTTAAGGTATTGGTTATTATAATGACAAATAATATAATAAATCATTACATATAATATGTAAATAATATTAATATTAGAGGACATATTTTAGATAAGGTTATACATTATTTATTTATTTATTTTATTACAATATTAAAAATACAAAAAAATATAAATATTTTATAATTTATATATGATTTATTAGGATTTTCATAGATTTGATAGTTAACCGTATCAAAAACGACGCGTGGCCTATAAAGGCCGACAGATGCTTCGACGTGAGGCGCGTGGACCACTCAAATAGCAGTCGGCGTTTGTGGGGCCTGATCGCAGTCTGCCCAAGACAACTAGTCGAATACTGCCAAACGTTGGCTTTTTCGGGTCATTAATTGCTCAGAAAATGACAGCGTGTCCAGTCGAGTAAGGACAGCTGGACGTTTGTATATGATAAGCACAACTATTTAGTCAACCTGAAAATAAAAGAAAATTTTTTGTGTATAAAAATATTAATTAATATTTTATATGTTGATTAATATATTATTTTTGAATATTTTTATTAATATTTTTAATTATTAATAAAAAATTATAAATTATATTCTATTTTATAATATATTGAATAATAGTTAAAATATATTGATTAATAATTTTAATATTGGGTATATATCTTATAATTTTTAATTTTTTTAAAAATATATCTAATATTAATATATATTATTGATTTATTAAATATTGATATAATTATAATAGGTATCAAAATTTATGTTTATAATTTTTTTATTTATATTTAACTATATGAAAGAAGTTTAGGTCATAATTCTAATATTTTGAATATCTTATAACATAGGAAAATGAAATTTCATCTCCTTAATAACTCCCATATAGTGGCATTACTTGTTATCAAGAAAGTTGGAGCAAATTAGGTGAAATAAATTAAAGTTATATTTATTTCTTGTTGGGATGTTATATTTTGTGGGAAAAATAATAAAAAAAATATGAAATAAAAGAGAAATGATTTATTTATGGCCAAAATAAAGTAAAATAATATACATATATATGTGTGTGTGCGGCGCGTGCGCGCTGCGTTCCTAAATTAGCGTTGATATACGACTCAGGAAACTACTCGATCGTTCGCGCTAGGTGGAATTGGAGTCAATCCGATATCCATCTTTTTGAACCTGAACCCTGCGTAATATAACTAAAAACGTTATGTTAGAAGACGACGAAAATTACTTTTACCGTATATCCTCCAATGCTCAAATCAGAAATATTTCACAAAAAATAGAAAGATGTGACGGTATAAAATACGTTGATACTTATAATAAGGGATTAAGTGTTCGGGTGCGTCCGACAAAAGGGTGACTTAGAGGTACACCTAACTGAAAGCCCGTTTGGGGAAGAGCCTGACTGAAAGGGTGACTTAGAGGTGTAAAAAGTAGGTTTCCTAGACAGAGAAAGAGACCCCTAGAAAGATGATAAATCTATTGGATGACCTCCTAGGATGGAGGATCAGACTCCTCAAATGATGCTTTATGGACGGAGGACAAGGTTGGCCTATTGGAACGAGGGATGGCCTCTTAAAATGAGGGCTTGCTCGTATCTGTTTTAGTCCTCATTTCTCTCTCTGGATTCAGATCCTTTCACCGTGACGTAATGACAAAATATTTATAATATTTGCAGGGTAATTTTAACTTCCTCCATAACCTGTAAACCATTATAACCGATTTGCCATTATCTTTCCCAACTAGTTACAAACGATTTTTTCAATGAATAACAATCTGATGGGCCCTTATTTCGACCATCTTTTCCTGAGCCTTTCCCCTGAGACGGCCCATTTTTTGTTGTGACGTGGGTGGCTTTTTATTAGGCCTCTCTTCTATTAGTGGGCCTTCTTCTTGAGTTGGGTTTATTGAACCCATCACTAGCCTCCCTATGTCAGGTGGTTTGAAATGTTCAACTCTCGACATACTTCTGATGGGATGCAATAAATCTGGATTTGTCGGTTTGCCATCCTTGAAAAATAGTGCAAGAAGTTATTATTGATTATCAATGGGTTGTGCTGGGAGGTAGAGTTATGGTGCAGGAAATGTTACGTCCGCAAGTCTTTTGTTCCTTGCAGAAGGGCATCATGACCTAGACGAGACGTGATTACCATCCAAACCGTGCAACTAGCATTGTTGAGTTTTGATGTGTGCATCCTCCTGGTCGTGCTTGCCCCTACCAAGAAAAGGTCATAGCGTTAAGAAAGGGTGGTTGCCGACTAAACTTTGATACTATTGTTGTCAGGCTTTTGCTACCCAAGGCCATCGTCCACATGTATTCGTCGACACTAGATTCTACTAAAGGATGTCATGGATTTCATGTGTTTGGTCTTAGTCTGTTAACCATTGTAAACTAATGGTGCTCATCCCTTTAGGAGGGAGTTTTTGCACGCTTACTAAAAAATTCCCTTAAAGCTTTGAGTTTGACTGCACATAGGGCGCTCGGTAATAGGATCGAGGTTTAAATTTGACCGTCTCTGGGCAACTCGATTTAGGACCAAAATTTGGTAACAGGTGAATAAACATTCACCTGATTTAGGAGTAGTTTAGGTCACTTGTAATTATGAGATGGTATGTCGGCACTCATATGAGTAGGTAAAATGACTGTATTATTAATTAATTGTGGCTCAAGCAAGCAGTATGATGCATGCAAGACTTACCTGGATTCGACGTGAAATCATCTTCGACATTTGCAGTGTCCTTAGGACCAGTTGACCGCTCCCGATGCATGGCTAGCATGCGCCGCTTTGGAGGGTTGTTAAGGCTCTTTAGCTGGCACCTTGGCCTATGACCTCTACTCTTTGTGAGACTTGGTACTTCATCATTGGCTAGTTCAGCAGCACCTTACTGCCGCGTTGAGTGGCCTACAAGCTAGTGGTTTGGTCCCGTTGTCGGCTGATACGGTCTTAGATAACCTGAACTGATATGGGGTTTGATCGGATGATGTCTACTGCGTAGCAAGCCGAGCTTGTCAAGCCCTCATTGTGAGGATCGTGACAACTTCTGCAAAGGTTCGCAGCTTATGCAATGGGCCCATGAGAGGCATTGCAATAAGACTAGTCTTCTGCTTGGGAATCATAACCGGTACGTCTTGCTCTGGAGGATCACCAAGGTCAAGAATGGTCCCATCAACCGGGGCAACGGGTTGCTTATGCTAGCAGTCTCAAGTCTATAGCCCCTATTCTTCGTGATATTGTGTGGAGTTCCTTCGTGAGAAGGGGGCCTTGGAGTGGCATGGACCGTATCGCTTTCAGCATTCTTTAGCACTTCATGACTCAATTGATTTTCTGGCCGCCGCCAGGCCTTGTCACTTGTGGCTGCCCGCGGCACAAGGTTGTTAGCTCATCAGATCTTCTATGAATGCTGGATCGCTTTGATTTCTTGGGAGTTATAGGGCGAAGCCCCCTATGCAACATCTTCGGACTGGATGCATATGGTCTAGAAAAGGGTGGTGATCCGCGCTCTAAACATTTGCATGCCCTGGGGCCATTTGTAAGTTGGGTTATGGATCATTTTCGTGCGGACCTATAATCGGATAATAGGTCATTAGAGGTACAATCTAGCGCATTCAATTTTGATATGGAGTATTCTGGCTTTCATGCGTTAAGCGTGCGGAATGAGCGACCAGGGTGGAATACTCTAGATATAAAAATGCAAATCTAGGCTAGATAGTCCTGAGTGAAATTAGTATGTGGTCAAATTTCCTAAGCGAAACATGGCCAACCAATCTAGGGTGACAAAAATTTTTTGAGTGGCCAAATTTTCAAAATTTGCCAAATATCAGGAGTGGCCAAAACTTTAGGAGTAGCCTAAATTACCGGAGTAGCCAAAATTTCAGAGTGACTAAAATTTTGAAGTGACCAAAACTTTAGGAGTGGTCAAAATTTTTGAAGTGGCTGAAATTTCAGAGTGGCCACAGCTTTTGGAGTGGCCAAATGTCAGGAGTGGCCAAAACTTTCGGAGTGGCCAAAATTTTCGGAGTGATCAAAATTCTGAAGTGGCCAAAAATCTAGAGTTGCCAAAATTTTGGAGTTGCCGAAATTTTTGTAGTGGCCAAAACTTTCAGAGTGACTAAACGTTAGCAGCGGCCAAAACTTTTGGAGTGGTCGAAATTTTCATAGTGACTAAAATTCCGGAGCGGCCATACTTTTGGAGCGGCCATACTTTTTGGAGTGATCGAAATTTTGGAGTGGCCAAATTTTTAGAGTGGCCAAAACTTTCGGAATGGCCAAATGTCAAGAGTGGCTGAAATTCCAAAGTGGCCGAAATTTTGGAGTGACCAAAACTTTCGGAGTGGCCGAAATTTTTGGAGTGACCAAAATTTCAGAGTTGCCAAAATTTTGGAGTGGATGCCTAAATGAATAAACCGGTAGTTGGAAGGAATGCAAGACTGGGCTGTAGAACCAGGCTAGATTTGGGTGCTGGACAAGGCTGTTGCCGGAGTGGTTCTCGGCACCGAAATGGGTTGCTTCTGGTGCCAGACTGGGTCTATCTTGGCGCCGGACTGGGCTGCTTCTGGTGCCAGACTGCTATGCAGCTAGACTGGTTTCGGCGCTGGACTGGATGCGGTCGAAGTGATTCTAGGCTCCCGAGTGGTTTGGGCGTCGGACTAGGCTACTTCTAACGCCGATTTGGATGCCTAAGTAACAACCTAGCTGGATGCCAAAATGGGTGTTTTTGGCGTTGATCGATTCTAGAACTAGGCTGGGCTATGACTGGGCTTGAAGACAATGATGATGAGCATCGGTGAAGGGTGGCCCCGGCATGGAAGACAGTGTCGCCACATCAATAGCCCCCATGTGACGGCGATAATAGCGATGGTAATGCATGCAAACATCGTTGGTGGCCTTCTATCCTTCTCCACCATGCCTCATCATATAATTCACCAAAATTTCGGCCGATCACCACAAGTTTGCCACATGCAAACGTAATACTAGCATCCACAAAGAGGAGGAAAGGATTTACTTGCCTCGATTTGTTGATTTTCCTCCGGTGATAGTGGCGACGGCGGTGGTCACTCCTCACGGCTCACAATTTCCTTCGTTCTCTCACACCGCGTCATAAATTGGAGGGAAAAAATGATGAGGGCTTCGCCAGCATCCAATCCTAGCGTTGCATCCTCTAGCGATGGCTGTCACTGCTGCTCCTCGCGGCGTCCTCTCTCTTCTCTTTCCCGTTCTTCACTTTTCTTTTTTCTTATTTCCTTCTTCCTCCTTTTTTCTTTCTCTGCTACGCCCGGCGCCCAGGCCTGCTTTGCGCCTGCCAACTTGACTCATTCAAATTGATTTGTGGCAATTTTTTATTCACGGTGGTCCGTTTTGGATGCCAAGTTGGATGGCTACTTGCCGGCTTAATGTTATAGGAGGCTTTCTCTCGTTCTGTAAGTCGAGGATTTTGTTGTCTTGGGCTTTCATCCTCCAATCTAGGACTTAGTCGGCTTTCTAACTAGGATAGAACCCGATTGTCAAAGTCGACTTGAGCCTAGGTAGGTATCAGGTCAATATGTTTCTTGGCTGGGTGTTTTCTTTTATCATTTCTCCTTCTTGAAGTCGGCGCTTGAAAAAAGAACCCCTAGTCTCTGATAACCACATTGTGCACAAAGGGCCTAGAACTTTTCGGACACATTGTCCATTTGAGCATCGATCTCTTGCATGAAGAATGCCTGCTAGTCTCCTTCATGGCTATTTGCGAAATGGTTAGGAGTGATGGTCTCCATGGCAGGAGCGCTCGCATGAGTTATGTTGTTAACCATTTAAAACCACTATACACCTTACTATTTAAAGTATATAATATGTGAGTTTTACGAAAGTATATTATATTTTTGAAAAACTATCATTTAATTAAATCATAAATTTTGTAACAAAATTATTAAAAAATAAAGTCAATATATATATACTTTTCTATCTCTAAAAGCAATAGATTAGAATAATATATAATTTATATCTTAAAATAGGGAAACATTTTTGTTCTTTAAAATTTTATTGTAAACTTTATAGATTAGTAAAAAAAAGTTTAATTTCATAATTATTTTATATTTAATTGTTGACCTTTCGACTATGAGTAATGAAATTCAATATAAGTCAGAATCATTTTGCCCTAATTTTGGGACACCCATCAAACTTCGATAATTTTCCGTTGAAATTTTGTGTCTTAAATTCTGCATCGCTAGTGGGGGCCCACCCTCCATGTTGTGTGCCTTACAATGTGAACGTAAAATCATCATGCCACGTCTCTACCATCAAAACCGTACGTATCATCAGTTAACCAAATGCTAGGAGGTAAAATAGGATCCTACTTTATCTATAAAATTAAATTAGAATTTAATAATTATCATTTGAGAATAAAAAAAATATTAAAAATTGATGGGTTGAAAAACTCATCGGTTAATCTAGAAATGAGCCTACGAAAAAAAAAGCCCCTGAAAGAACAGTCTAGCAGAACTCCTTAAAGCTCAAAGCCCAGAGTTCGCCGCAGCAAGCCCAAAACAAAAGGCCCAAGACGGCTAATGGTATACAGGCCGCTAAAAACGACCACAGGATAGGCCCACAAATGTAGCACAATTAGCTCCAACTGTAATATCCCGAAACCGACAAATCTCAATAACCATTGCCACCAGGTGGTCTCTGCCACACCTGCAAAAGCACCATTGGTTGCGACAATGGCCAATCTGTTCTCGCGAGAATCATAATAGTTTAGAGTATCGATGGCAATCGCACAATATTAGCCACTCACGATAGCAAAGCTGCGGAGCCCAAAGTTAGTCGAACCACATTCTCACTCTATATATGCATCCCTTCCTCCACAGGAGAGGGGGATAGAGTTTTTCTTTCAAATTTTCCTCAGAGTCCACTCTTCAGATCCTAAAGACGATCTTCTTTCAAAGTCTAGAAGTCTTAGAAATCGAATGATCGATAGATCGGGATCCCTCTTCTGGGTCCTCCCTGGAGCATCGGCAATTCAATCTTCGATCAATCTGTTGAACCCAATTACAGAGGATGAGATGTCTTAAATGGCTACCCTCCAAAGTATTATCCTCTATCTCTAGACCACTCTTAATCGAGTACACATCACTCCCAAAGTAGTTTCTAATTGGGCGCACTCTACTCTCAAGCTACTTTTCGGACGGGCACACCCCTTTTTAGACTGCTCTTCAGCTGAGAGCATCTCTCTTTCTAAATCGCTCCCCATTGAGCATACTACAATCTCACAGTCGCCTTTCAGTCGAGCGCATTTTCACTCTTCAAGCTACTCCTTAACTGAGCACATTACTCTTCTAAGTCGTCCCTCAGTCCGGGGCACCGCATTCTCTACGCCGCTCCCTAACCGAGTGTATTTCTCTAAGTCGTTCTCTGTCGAGCGCATCTATTGCTAAGCTGCTCACCCGCTGAGCGCAATATTAGAACTTAGTCCACCAACCAATACTCAATCCCCCTTATACAAGCATCTACGCTTTATCTTCTTATCATCTCATCTTTCTATTCATTTAAGAGAAATTTTTATTTTAAGTGTCAGAAAATA
>JAOVVI020019173.1:0-10180 GCA_028571085.2 Nepenthes alata
AACGAAAACTCTTAATTATAGGAATTTATTGATCACTACTATTAGGGACTTTTATTTCGAAGGTTCCGCAGCTAGTTTTGGCACACCTAATGCAAGCTTGTTGTCATCCGCTTGAGCATCGAATACAAAGAAAATTTGCATCGAGGACTTGAGGCACCCCTAATGAACACCTGAACTTTGAATATAGAAAAGATTTGTATCGTTCGTGTTTGAGGCACGTCTATTGAATGCTCATGCTTGACAAGCAACAGGATCACACCTAAAAGGTGCTTGTGCGCCAATTGCTATGCAATTCCACGCCTGATGCGCACACGTACAATGTAGGTGCTCCGATCCTCAATTTTCTAATTCCACTTGATTTTAATCCCATTTTTTCTCAAATATTTATATACTCCCTTATGTCTGCCCTAGCCACCAAGTATGATCTTGCTGCTTTGTGTGAAAGAAATAATTTTTGAAGGAGAAAATCTGATATCTTTGTGAGATTGATTTGAAATGTTTTTTCACCCACGAAATTCTAAAAGCCTTTTTCACCCACAAAATTCCAACCCGTGAATCTTCGGAGGCTTAGACACATGGTTTCCAATAGTATTTTGAGATTCACTGGTTGTGAAGCTTAGTTTTCGTGAGATTAAGAGGTTTCTAATTCCGCTACTAAATGCAAATTCGAATGTTCTTTAGTAAGGATCACAAGTCAGAAGTAAGTCCATAAGCATTTAGTACGTCTATACCACCTAGGCGATAAGTTAAATTTTACTAGTAGATTTGTATTTATTTGCCAAAAAAGCCCAAAGGGTTTTACTCTAACCTGGTTCTTGAGATTTTTCTTTGTCACCAATCCTTATGTTGAGTTATTTTCTACATAGCATTTACTACTATTATTGGTGATGAGTGTTATGCTAGATAATTGATTACTATTCACTACATCTAGAATTAACACACTTTACATGTCGAGTATTCGATTATGTTGTGCTTCCGTATACTCATAGTAGTCAATTCAAGACCACCTAATTCTTTCAATTACTATGATTTCTTCATTATTCTACATAGTATTACTCAAAAGTTTCACTTTATGTACTTACTGGTAGATCTATCTTTCCTTGACGGAAGAGCCCAAAGGGTTTTACTCGAACTTAGTTCTTGATATTTTCTTTCATCACCAATCCTTATGTTGAATTATTTTCTACATAGCATTTACTGCTATTGTTGGTGAGGAGTTTTATGCTAGATAATTAATTAATATTCACTACATCTAGAATTAACACGCTTTACATGTTGAGAATTCGATTACACTGTGCGTCTGTATGCTCATAGCAGTCAATGCAAGACCACACCTAATTCTTTCAATTACTTACGATTTCTTCATTATTCAACATAGTATTACTCAAAAGTTTCACTTTATGTACTCCATTTCATTCCTACTTATCTTTGGTCCTTCAAGTTATAAAGCCTATTCACTACGTCTAGAATTGAATACTCTTTATGTGTATCAAGTATTTGATTACTATGCACATCTGCGTAGTTGTAGGGTCTAAATTATAGTCAATTCAAGACCACTAAATTCATTATAATTACTAAAAAGTTTCACTTCATATACTCCATTTCACTCCTACTTACCTTTGGTCCTTTAAGTTATAAAGCCTATTCACTGCATCTAGAATTAAACACTCTTCATGTGCATCGAGTGTTTAATTACTTTGCACTTCCGCATAGTCATAGGGTCTAAATTATAGTCAATTCGAGACTACCTAATTAATTCAAGTACTTATAATTTCTTCATGATTCTACATAGCATTACTAAAAAATTGCACTTCATGTAGTCTATTTCACGCCTACTTACCTTTAGCCCTTCAAGTTATAAAGCCCATCTCTATAATTCTAAGCCCCAAAGTAAAGTTTGAAGAAGGTGTGCCATAGGATCAGTGAGAAGAGGCTTCCGTCAATCATTATAATGGAATTAAAAAGAGTATAAGAAATGGAAAATTATGGAAGGGTAGAGCAAAAGACAAGCACTCCAGTTGAGCTTTTCCCACTCCACTGTTAGAGTAAGCCTTGTAATTACTTCATAAATAGGTTTTGCATTGGCGGCAGCATCCCTCTGGTGCTAACAGGACCGAGCCTCTAATACCACTTTCAGGTCATGACCAATGCCCCAATTGGTCCTATACATGTAACCTGATATCAGGAAAAGCAGCAAGAAATTTTACAAAAAATCCATGAAATCAATAAACCTATCAATGTTGCAAAAGGGGTGGGCAAAAGAACAAAAGTGACTGAGGACAGTTTTGTGAGTAGCAAGTAAAGTAAGATTCTAGAACCTACAAAAAAACAAACTTTAAAACAAACTCTCCGTGGGGCACCAAACATATTACTTTGTGTGCCTAAAGTCAAAACCAGTCTTTATCTAGTGGCTGATCCTTTATCTTGGGGATCTTAGCCATCATTTCTTTCCTAACTCCACTAAAGCAAATGAATAAGGAGGTCTCTATGGTGCTTGTTGAATCATTCTCATTTCTGCCACTAACTGCACAAAAGCAAAATCATTCTTTATCTAGTTGTTGATCCTTTACGGTATTTTTAGCCATCATTTCTCTCCCAACTCCACTAAAGCAAATAAATAGGGCAGGTCATTATGGTGCTTGTTGGACCATCCTCAAATTGTACAACTAAAGCAAATGCAATGTCTAGCTCCATCACATAACTCTGACGATGAATAAGTTCTGCAATAACATATGTGAAAACTAATTTGACTATATAGTGGAAATAACAAAAGGCCATTCTATCCTCCTTACAAGTTTTGGAAGATGCATAGAGGTTGGAAGTTGTGCCAATAGCATCTGGTCCATAGTTTTAGGCACATTATCTGGATCAATGTTGACAATCTACATTGATAGGCTGAAAAATCAACACATCGTGTAAAGGACAAGTACCTACACAAATAGAAACAACAAACATCAAAAAATGATATATTGACTTGCCTAAATCTTCCTCCTATCAACTTTCGTCTCTATATGGCTTGGTTTTCCTAAACCAAACCAAATTCAATGTACCTGCAGAAATTCCAAATTTTGCATCCCTATTAACATTTTAGTAGAATTCAATAAAAGTAAAATATTTAGCATAAAATAATAAGGAAGCTGAACATTAAAAGCTGTACCTATGGTTAAACATACTTCTTTCTACCTTCTCACACTAGCATGATGATTTTGTCTGCCAATACAACAAAACTTTCAACTGTATCAATCATAATCAAATCTAGGGAGAAACTGCTAGAACTTTTTGTTTCAAAGCAGTGAAGGTAAAGTTACAGCCTCTAGAATCTGCAGCCGAAATCAAAGAACTATCATAAGTAATGAACACCATACACGTACATTCCAATTGGGATTATCAAACATAATACCTGATACAGAAGCAAAACATTAAATGCTTTTTCACAAATTTAGTGACCAAACCCTAAATTTGGGCATTTTACACATCATATCTTTCTCAAGCATCCATCCATGTAGACTCTTCATTAAATGAACTAGTCATGCAACTTAAAATTCAGGTTCCTTAGGGCTGACCTTCTCAATGTTAATGGGGCTTTCCCTGCATAATACAGCCAACATTATTGTGAAAATTAAAACTCACAAAATTAAGAGTTAAGGCACAGAAATATACAAAGGGTGAAGCCAAAGACAGACTCCAGTAATTTAGATTTCTTATGCTTGGCCTTCTCAATATTAAATGGGGCTTCCCCTGCATAACACAGACAGCATCATTGTGAACATTGAAACTGACCAAATTAAAGAGATAAGGCACAAAAATATACAAAAGGAGATGTCGAAGACAAACTCAAGCGATTTACCGGTGAAATAGAACTTTGAATAAGTAGCATCTCTTTGGTGGTCAATTAGAATTCCATCTTGGTTTTTGCCACTGAAACAAATGATTTTGTTGGTTCCTTCCCTCAAATCTAAATTAGTAACACATGCAAAAAAATTGATTAGACTGAAAAATACAAAAGACCTTCCTACAATAACAGGTTTTGGCAGTTTAGAAGAAGTTGAATATCATCCCAACAACATCGAGTCTGATAAGTAGTAAAATTTTGAGATTTCCCATTAAGCAGCTACATAAGGGAGTCGGTACCCAGATTTTCTTCCTCCAAGCTGCTTGGTTTTACCAAAACAAATTAGGAGTTCCAGTAGAGTTTTTCAAGTTTGCATTACTACATTAAGCAAAATTTAGTTTGTCAAGTTTCCTACTCTATACTATTTGGCAAATTTAATAAAATCTAAAACGTAGAATATCAGAGAGCATATTAGAATGACAAAGTGTAGAAGAATCCATATTATGAGTCATTTATGGGCAATAATATTTCTTTTTACCTCAGTACAAGGTAATTGGCAAATTTTAGCTTCTGAAAATAGCTAGGATCACTTTTTTTTCTATGAGGACGATACAATATCTTTTATTGCCATTGCCTCTTCGATTCAGCAAGTACTCCACCATCTCCCATCTCAAAAAAAACTGGTATCCCATCTGCAAACATTTTATGTGATCAATATCAAAAACCAACATACCATATTTCGAATTTCATAATCACAAGAAGAATTTTATCTCCCAAGAAGCTTCAAAATTTTCTCAAGTTCTGACAGTTTTATGTCAATAGGAGCTTTTCAGCTTAGATAGGGGTACTATCAGTGAGGTTCAAAGAGGCCAACTCATATAGGAAAGTTGAGTGCATACATGGGTCATATTACAACTTGGATTTGAAGACTGATATTGGTAATTAAGGTTGAATATTCATCAATTAGCTCGGAATGGATGTTACATCAAAATGATGATACAATTCGAACTTCTAATATACTCGAAAACTGTTCAAGTTGGTATTAAAATTCTATTAAAGTTAAATTAAGAATTAAAATTACGTTGTGATTGTACGAAAAATATTGAAGGCATTGGTAGATGGTGAGATTGTTGGAGATCAAGAGAATTATAGACTTGATTAATATTTGTAATTAGTTAAATATGCATATGCAGTACTTAATTTTTTAAAATCAAGGAAAATAGGTCTACCCCTTCTGAAGGGCAGAGTGGGAAGAAGTCAAGCTTTTTTATAACTAGCAACCAAATTTCATTGTAATGCTTGAAGACAAGCTTCCATCTTCTTGATGGCCCTCGCCAGAGTCTCCAAATGAAATTTCCAAATGATTGAGAATAATTTTACCATCAGTGGCAAAAGACATTGCCATAATTATCCAAGTAAGGTGTAAATACCTAGAATTTTGGTGGACGACACACACCTGGGCAATGTAATAGACACATACAAAAACTGCAACAAGAATGGAAGATAATTTCCAAATTTCACGATAACCAAAAATTGGATTCTATTAATGCCCGGATCAAGCCCTGCTTAATTTCTTCAAAATGTCCAAAAGTAAGAAAGGTTAATTAGGTGAATTTCAAATTCAGATTCCTTAGACCTTTTTAATAAGTAAACCAACAAAATTGAGTAAAAGGCACAACAAATCATAAAAGGGAGGAATGGAGGACCATCCTGTCAATTACCAGTGAATAGATGTTTTAGGTAGTGGTATCTCTCAAATACACTATTAAAACCCCTACGATTTACCCCCCCTAAAAATGGGGTTTCCAGGCCATTCACAGAAATCTAATGCATGCATTGAGATCAGCATTAAGATATATGAACACCAATTAGACTACTTCATGACAATGACGAAATACCTTTCTATCCTCCTTACAAATACCAGTGTCTGTTGAACAGCAGCCGTTGAGGGTTGAGCTGGCGACAGTTGGTCCTGATTTGTGAGGAAAATTTTGAGGTCTGATGTTGAGATCTATGTCAGGGAGTTGATAATATAAGGCTTCAAAAAATAAAAATAAAAAAGGTAACTAGTACCTACAGGGGAAAAATAATGGAAAGAAGCATCACTTAAACAATGGCATGGCTTACACTGACGAACTCAAGAAAAGACATTGAATCTTCTCTTCAGTTATTTCAGAACTGAAAAACAACCAGACACGAGGAATAAAAAAAAAGAGGAAACAAGCGTGACATAACCAATGGCACGACTTACACTGCGTACTCGAGAAAAAACATGAAAATCGTAATGACGTTGAATCTTCTCCACTTCTTTCACAACAGAAACAACCAAAACCCTAATGCAACAAGAAATCACAAACTCGTTTCAAATTCAAGTGCTTAAAACCCCTAAAAAACATGGACCACTTTCTCTCCACAATGGAATGTCAATCAATCTACGGTTCCAGTCAGATGAAAACTCGCGCTTAGAAACGAATTCCGAAATAAAGGGGAATCAGACAGAGCGATCCAGTCGGGTACCTCCAAAATCAGGACAAACAGCACCGGAATGCCTCAATGTATTAACTCTTTCTGATCGGCGGTAATTCCCACCGCGGCAACTTTAAGCCCCTCTTCGCTATCCCCAACAGTGATTTCTCTCTCTGATCGGCAATTCCCACAGTGACAACTCTTAGCCCCTCTTCGTTCTCCCTAATGAACTCCCAAAACCGGCTGTCCGAAATCCTCCGAGGGATTCAAACTAGGGGTTTTGCTCGGAACTTGAGAAATCACTACCAGACCTAAACGCCGAAGGAAGTTGAAGTTGCATCTAGATGTTTTCATCTAGATGTTAGCACGCCATTGTGAGAGAACATCTAGATGTTAGCACGCCATTGTGAGCGGCCATGGAACGCCTAGATCTTAGCACGCCGTTGAGCGGCCATGGCGCCATCCGAGGCGGGGGAAGGAGGGGAGCAAGCGGGGTCGGTCAAACGGCCTGCCAGCTTATATTAGCCAAAAAACGATCTAACGGCTAGTTGCACACAGGATCTGCCAAAGAAAAGATCTAACGGCTAGTTGCCCGGGAATTTACAGCTGTCCTCTCAATCGCTTTCCAGAAAAACTAGATCTTAGCGCGCCATTGCGAGCGGGATTGAAGATGTCATTGCCGCCAATTTTAACCATTTATTTTTAAATATTTTACATTTTATAAAAATTAATTATAATTAATTATTTTAAAATAATTAAATTAAAATATCAATTTAAAAAAAATTAACAATTAAATTTATAGATAAGAGGTAAAGAAGTAAAAAATATAGTCTCCACGATTCCATTACGTGTGATCATGGTGCCATTATGAGGCAATGGCAATATTATCATATTACTATATTATCGATCTAATAAATAAATAAAAATAAAATATTATTATTTTTATATTAACTTTTTTTTATTTTAAATATTTTTTTGATAAATGAAATTAAATATATAACTCACAAATATTAAATTATCTGTTTTATGTTAATATATATTTGTATAATTCTAAAAATTTCTTTTAGGTATAATTAAATTATTCTTAAAATATTATTAAATAAAATAAATTTTATTTATATATCATATCTAGATTTATAGTATAAATAAATATATAAAATATGGTGTCTAAAAATTTATTAAAATATCACTAACATTACAATAAAACTCATATATGCAACTTAATTTTACATTGGTTCTCTTATTTATTAGTGTAAAATAATATTAACTTTTTTGAACCTTGCTGTAATATTATAATATTAGTATGAATTACACGTTTAAATTGATTTTGGATTAATCTATTTGTTTTATTCATAAATTTAAAATATAAAATCTATGAAAATAAATTAATTAAGTTATTTGAGTAGAAAAACAATTCATTGAAGTAATAATCTATCATATTTGGCTGTGCACAGCTACTACACTAAACTTATATTGCCACAATTACGCAATAATTATAAATTGATACATACCTAGATCCGACTTCTAACGGATTCGGATTCGTCTGGGTGGTTTGAACTGGCTCCGTTCATTGAGTGCGAATCTTGCACACCACAAAAGCAAACAAGTGGTCAGCGTATCGGCGGGAAGTTGTCCTACCGAAAACACTCCGACACTCAAGTCAGTAAAGCCTCCAAAGTTAAGGAAGGTAACTGTTGAAAAACGAGTGAGAGTAAGAGGATTGAGAATGCTGGCTTGTCGAGGATGTGAGCGATCGATTCCTACTCACAGAGAGCGTAAGGAAGCGAAGTTTCGAAAGCGTGGAAGCTTCCGGGAACGACACTCGAGAAGCCGATTAGATCTCTAGGAAGTTGTCCCACCGAAAACACTCCGACGCTCAAGTCAGTAAAATCTCCAAATATAAGGAAGGTAACTGCTGAAAAGCGAGTGAGAGTAAGAGGATTGGGAGTGCTGGCTTGTCGAGGATGTGATTATTACTATTCCCACCTTATTTCTCGTACTATTCTACAAACCAAATAATAGAATATTAATTCTCACTTTATTCTATTCCAACAACCAAATATAAGAATAACAATTTCAACTCTATTCTCATCCATTTCTATCCCCTGGAATAACTATTCTATTCTCACCTTATTCTATTTTAGCAACCAAGCGTACCGTAAGTCTTAATTTTTCTCTCTCTCTATCCTCTGCTCCCCTCCCTTTTTCCTCCATTCTGGATTCTGCTTCCTCTTCATAGGCTTTCCGATTGCTCACAGCTGGGCTAGACGCCACTTCCTAGAACGAACGCATCAGATAATCACGAAGAAGTTTGACTAGAGGGCTATCTTTGTATGGATCCTCGCTTAGTGTATCCAATTCTGAGCTGGCTTCATCAAACGCCAAACAAGGGGAAAAACAAATGTCACGATTAGGATATTGAAAACTGAAAATTGAAGTTAGTAGCCTATTGATCGAGAATGGGCAAAATGGATAACAGGTGAAAAAATATGTATCCTAATCACAATTAAATAGTACATCGACTTTATCTTAAGATTTCACTTGCCCATCTTTCATCTAATTGAGACCCAACCCCAAGAATGCAAATATATAAAGGATGTCTGAATGATGGAACAAAATGATGAAGTCAAAATAGAAAATATAAGATGACTCAGTAGCAATCAAATTTCAACGAGTAGCTCAATTGCAAATCAGACTACTGGCAGGCCCTTGAGTAATGTAAGAAAGACTTCCCAATAATAGTAGTGGACACCGTTCTACAATAATATTAACGGATTAGTGAAGTTGGTAAAACATGAACAACTCTTAAACAAAATGCTGGTAGTTTCTACAATCAAGAAAGATGGACAAGTCATTTAGAATTATCTAATAATTTTTAGTCCAAATTTCAATTGAAAAAGACAATTAACAAAAACCACAAAATCATAACGATGAGGATCAAGTCAAGAGAATTAGAATCAAAGATCTATTATCTTACATGCTTGGCAAAGCTGCAAGCTCTATCAGTGGGAGGTCAAAGTCTTGTAGTAAAACACAGAAAAGTTAACAGCCACTACCAGTCGGATAGGATGAGTGGGAGGCAGCTCGGCATCTGCAATATTCTTCTTCTTAAAAAAAAAAAGGAATATGTTACGGGTATCATCGAGACATCCTCAAAAGCATCATTGCTGCATCAACCGATTACTACCAAATGAAGAAGTGCTCGGACAACCTCCATCATATTTGGAGATTACATTTAATTTAGAGATTGTACCTGAACTTTGTTATACTTTTTCTACACGTGCTTCCTTTTATTTTTTGTTCGTTCTGTTTTTCCTGTGTTATGTTTTGCTTTCCCCTTCCTGACTGTTATACTTTCTTTTAGTTGCATGAGCAAAGTGCTACTAGGTCACGTGTGGCTACCTAACACTGTATATGTAGTCGTTTCTGAAGTGAAATCCTAATTTAATATAAGCAAATATTTTGTATTTTCAATGAAGACGGGTGTATCTAAACATATTTCTTCATTTGTTACCAAATCTTCTTGAAAGCTTTGCATATTTTTTATTCAAATGCTCATACATATGATATTTGCTTATTCTATTTGATTATATCTTGCATGTATATTAACTAATTCATATTTAGAATTACAATCCCCATTCCTCCTAAAATTCTAGGAATTCGTTGATAGTTAGAATAGATTCGTAGACCAGGTCGACTGACCCGTTTTAATTTTAAAATCTTTCGATATGGTCCTTTCCTATTCTTTCTATGTCCCAGAGTTAAAACCAAAAAATTTTTGTTTCTTTCCTGATGTTTCCTCGCATTTTCGATAAAACCTTCTCGTAAGAGTATTTTAACAATGTTTTCTGTGATGTTAGTAGATGCTATTCGAACCGTTCC
>JAOVVI020019174.1:0-10180 GCA_028571085.2 Nepenthes alata
ATCCCTACCAAGGAACTCCTTGGATTTGCCCGCGACAACGGAACCGGATACCTTCCGGTCTTCACGTCAATCTTCCCTCGAACCACTTGAATTGCCAAACACGATCGAGTCTCCTTCTTCAACTCACCGATGTCTCCAATGAAGGTAGAAGGATGGAGGTATTTATAAGGTAAAAAGAAAGTATAGAGAAAACTTCTTAGAACATCAAGCTCAATCTCGTAGCTTTTTGGTTTTCTCAAGAGAAACAATATCAATGAAGCATGAAAAGCTTTCTTCTCAAATGAGGCACGAAAATAGTCTGTCAAGAGTCCTAGGGTTCCAAAAACATAAGCCAAGTATTTATAAAGGGTTTAAATAACACATTCAAAAACATGCCCGTTGCAAATGCGCTCGAGTGCGCGGCGGGCGCCTAGAGATTTTCCGGAGAAACCCTATGTGCGCTCGAGCGTGGGGCGGCGCACAGCGAGTGGGGGTTATTCTGGATTTTGGGCTCGAGCGCGGGGGCGGCGCACAGCAAGCGGGGACCATTCTGAAATTTAGGGTCGAGCGGGTAGCGAGCGCACGGAGGGCGCAGGGCTTCGGACGGGCTTGAGCAACTGGAGAGCACACGGCAGGCGCGGTATTCTGGGAGGACGGAACGGATATGTTGATACTGAATCTCGACAACCCATAACCCGACAATGATACAAAAAGGACATATGGTCACGGAATATGCCAATTAGACACATGTCTCTAACAAGAAGATGTTTTTCTTTTGCTCGATTATTTGAGAAGAAGAAAGTAGAAATTAATGGATTTTACAACGAGAAGAGAATTCCTACTTCACTAATTTACAATACAACTAGAAAAAAACAGGGTAAATAGAGCTAACGCAGAAGATCTTACCAGACCAACAGGTCACGAGTGTTGCTGAAAAAGTTTCACAAGAAACCCCATCTAATTGGTGAGCATTAAATGCATCTAGAGAAGGATACTTACCCGGAAAACTTTTGAGAAAGTTGTTTTTCCATGGTCAACGAGCTGTGCTCCCGCATAAAAACAGGCTGCATACGTACAAAACAGCATGGCAAATGAAAACCCAAAACCCACGCCACTAACCAAGCCTTGCTTTATACCAGCATTCATAGGGCCCTCACATTTCTTTTCATACAGTTGCATCACCTTCTCTTCAGCACAGAAAGAGGCAACTGTTCTTATACTCCCAACGGCATCATTTGCAACTTGGCTTGCTTCTTCATACTTTTTCTGCAAAACAAAAAATTGCAATCACATTCCAGCTACATGAAAACTGTAGAGTTTGTTGGGGGTGTAGAAGATTTATAATACGCATAAAATATCCCCAAATATGGTTGCCGGAAGTGGTGGACAACTCAGGGCTGCAGGTGGAATGACATTTGAGCAGGTGTCAAACACACAACTAGCGATAGACATTGACTCAAAAAGTGAAATGGGGAAGAAGGGCTGCCCCAAGCAAGAAACCAATTGATGCAGGACAGTGGCAAATAATCTGGATAAACAAGAGCCATATGGAGACGAAGTTTTAAAACAGACCTTCGCATCTGCGCTGAATCCTTTCAGAAACTTCATTTGAACATAGCCATTGAGGCCTATAAGGGGCAATAAAGCAAGAACAATGAATGCCAACTGCCAGCAAGCCACAAAGGCAATGACCACACCAGTAACTGCTGATGCAGCATTTTGGACAAGCAAACCCAGGGCATCTCCTACCAGAGCACGTATACTTGCTGCGTCAGCAGAGAGCCTTGCCCCAATTGCACCACTCGAGTGCTCGGGCTCATCAAACCAACCAACTTCCATGTGAACCACTTTCTCGAAGCATACAGATCTGATACGTTGTATTAATTTACCACCGGCCACAGCAAAGAAGTAGGTCCGAAGTGGATGTGTCAGCAGTGATGCCACACCAAGAACTATGAACATGAGTGCCCAAAACCTTGAATGTTTCCTTAACTCATGAGGGGGCTCAAAAAATATTTTGATCACACTGGAGATCAGTATGCCAAAAATGGGAAATATTGTGCCATTTAATATGGCAGATATTGCCCCCAGAATCAGCACATGAATTTCAGGCTTGTTGAAAGTGGCAAGACGGCGGATTGAAACATTTGGATGTCCTTCTGAAGCAGGCAGTGTGGTGTCCTCAGGTCCTGGCAGAGCACTCTCTGGAGGATCCATAGCTATGCCAAACATGAACGAGAATGAGTGTCTACTGCTGCCTGCTCTCCCTGAGGAACCCTGGCTTAGTGACCGTAGGGACGAAACTCGCTGACTGGCTTGTTTTGACCCATCTCGACCATCCACAGCATGGTGTTCTGGCTCTTTTTGCATTTCTTGCAGGCGTACAAGCTGAGAGTATGCTCCTTCAGGATCCCTCAGCAGCTCTGAGTGTGTGCCTGATATATTATTGGAAGGATGGAAACAGTAGTAATCATCGTCATACCTTTTTGCTATTAGGAACTCATATAAGTTTTCAGAAAAGAACCAGAACATGAATAGGAATTCCATAATCATGAGCTAGTTGCACACTAATGATTACTCAGGACAACCAGATGGACAACACTTCATTCCTAAGGCCTTTAGTTAAGATGGTAGATGTTTTCTAGGAACTTGTTTACCTTTTTCAGGAAATCAATTCCTTTGTTTGGTTAGAACGGAAATATTTTTCAAATGAATTTTTTCCCTCTTATGAAGGAAAATAACTTCCTTTCCAAGATGATAGAAGTCATTCCATTTTAATGTTTAAGCATTCTATCATTCAACTACCTCATGAAACTCAATCATCCCAGTAGTTATTGCTTTTCAGCACTTAATTTTCAACATGAACACTGATGATTTGTCTTTGATTATTTTTCCACACTTCTACCATTTGTTTTGTAAGCACGTCTCAAATTTCACCAGGTATTTCACCAGGAAACTCCACATGGTTTCCCTTAGAAGTCCTTCGAGAAATAAAAATCGCAACTGCTTGAGAGTTTTCTAACAGAACATGAATCATGGAATGCATGGAAATGAAGTTATAGCTAAGTTTAAGATTGAAACTAATATCCCTACATGTTTTCAATGTATTCTGATCTATAGCTGAGTTTGATCATCAAATATGGTAAGGGTCCCCCACTGTAACCTAAAGGCAACCTACTTAAATTTTATAAATAGCCTCTCCCCAATGTAAAGTCAAAGGCTACATACATTTGTCCTTCCTGAAAGCCTGCAAATGATGAGCCTTTTGTACTGGCTGTCCTTTTAGGCTCTCTCCATACATCTAAACTCTGTTAATTCTAGCATTTCTCCAATAATAGAACATCCTTTAACATACCAGTCAATTTATCTTTTAAATGTATGTATTCATCATTATTCCTCTTATTCAATATTATGTAAAAGGTTCTGAATATACTTTAGACTTTTGTTTTAGGGATCCTTCTAGAACTGGAAACTTGTCCCAGTAGTTGCATCAGGACAGGAATCAGGCCATCAAAAATCAGCAGCCAGGAAAGATGCTTTGGACACAACACTAAAAGAGTCAATTCCGAAGATAATTCTACTGAATGTAGATTACCTTTCTCAACCACCTTTCCTCTATGAATGGCAGCAATCATATCAGCATTCCGGACTGTGCTCAGGCGATGAGCTACTATGACGGTTGTCCGATTGACCATGACCCTATCCAATGCCTCTTGCACAATCCTCTCAGATTCTGCATCAAGTGCACTTGTAGCTTCATCTAGAAGTAATATTCGTGGATCTTTCAAGATGGCTCTTGCTATGGCAATTCTCTGCTTCTGTCCTCCTGACAGTTGTGTTCCATGCTCACCAACTGAAGTATCTAGTCCCTGCAAACATGGTTTAACATTGAAAGTCTGCATCAGAATCAAAGACAAAGCACATTCAAGGTTCCTTTCCAAGCTGAGTATAAGGGACCTGTGGTAGCTTATCGATAAATTTAGAGGCATTTGCAAGTTCTGCTGCAGCTCTTATCTCTTCAAGGGTTGCATCATCCTTCCCATATGCAATGTTCTCTTTAATTGTAGCAGCAAACAACACCGGCTCTTGGCTAACAAGGCCAATTTTTTGTCTGATCCATTTGAGCTGAAATTCTTTGAGATTAATGCCGTCGATGAGAACTTCACCATCTTGTGGATCATAAAATCTCTCGATGAGACTGATCACAGTCGACTTTCCACTCCCACTCTCTCCAACCAAAGCAGCAGTCATGCCACTAGGGATCGAGAGAGAAAATCCATGGAATATCTGTTCATCTGGCCTAGCAGGATAACTAAAACAAACATCTCTTAACTCAATATCACCGTGGATGTCGTCCAATATTTTTCCCATTGCGTCATAAGCATCTATTTCCGGTTTTCTATTGATCGTCTTGAACATCTTGTATGCCGCAGCTTGACCAGCAGCAAAGGCACTCATGGATGGGGTTGCCTGCCCCAATGACCTAAAATCAATACAAATAGATATTCAGCATAGAAGATAACTGGATTTACAAATTTATCTGAAAAATTTCAGCTCTCTTTGGATTCCCAGCACTACGAATAGGCCATCTAAAGGAGCCAGAAAGAAATGAAGGAGCAACTCACATTGAACCAGTCAAAACAGCAATAATCACATTGATGACAGTTCCCCCACTATACGACTTTTCCAGAATCATTTTTGAACCAAACCATATGGCCAAACCATAACTGCAGAAAACGATAACCATAAGAAAACCGAGACCCATCCCAGCAGCCAATCCTTCCTGGACGCTGGATTTATAGGCACTTAAAAGAGCCTTGTCATAATCTGCAATTGCCCGCTTCTCCCCTGTAAATGATGCAACCTAAATGGAGATTTAACTAGGTCAGAACGTTATAATAGAGCAGGCCAGATGGGCTGCAACTCAAAATGGAAAATTTACTGTTTCATCTGTCCATGATTTTCAAAGAATGATGACAGCAGAAGTTCCTTCTAGTAAACCGATGTACTGTAGAAGTACCATGCCAAGACCCAGCTTTATAGCAGGATTTATGGTGTCAAATAAATTGCTGACTATGATTGATGGAAAACTCCTAAAGTTATGTGATATCCAGAATGATGGATGTGTGTTTGCGCAGGAAACAAGTGGAAGAGCATAGATCAAATTTTCTTCCTTCGTGAATTCTCTGGAAGTATTTCAGGGTGTTTCACCTAAATACGACTTGTCATGCAGAACCTGGGAGTTTTACAATCCACTTCTTGGATGATTAAGATAGCTAAAGGCAAGTCTGCGATCACAAGAGCAAAGAGATCTGTTTCAACACAGTGATCTACTACGTGTGGCAAGAAAAATTATAACTCTTTCAACAGGAGGGAGGTGTTAATGAGGTATGTAATCAGTAGGAAAGTTTTGATTTCTTTTTCAGCAACTTTTTCTTGTAGTTTGAGAAGGGTCTGCTCTAGGCCTGAAGTTTTCCTTGTCCTCGTACTTTCAGGTATTGTTTACATGTCATTTTTGAGTAGCAATGAAAAGTATACTCACTTAAAAGGAGATCCAATGCACAAGGATCTCATACAGTATAGCATGTGAAAAGTCAAATATACACAGCTTTAGTCCTACATGGTAGGGATGCTATTTATATATTTAAACCCATGACCTCTAGATCATAATAGAGCAACCTGACAATTGTACAAAAGTCTCACCTTCTAATATGCTTGCTTATTGAGAAAATGGCATTATAACCAACACAATCTATTGTTTGTTATAAAGTTAATGAACAATAACTTGTACTGGGCAAAAGCTTACAGTTCTTATTGAGCCTATAGCCTGCTCTACGACAGTTGCTGCCTTTGCATAAGCAGTTTGGCCTCTTGTTGCCGTCCTGGCTATCATGAGAGACATAGAAGCGCCAGCAGCTACAAGAAGTGGAATAGAGCATAACATGATGAGGGTAAGTAGCCACCCTTTGATAAATGCAATGACAAAGCCTCCAATGAATGTTGAGATTAGCTGTAGGAACTTCCCAACCTAAAGACAAGGAACTGTTAGGACAAGCACACAAAATTAATAAGACCAAAGAGAGATGACAGTTACATAACTTGGTGTGATCACTGGAAATATAAAAGTAGCTGTCTCTAACAACCCAACTCCTAAAGGATGCATGCCTCTCCCCACGGAGCTTAGATATATGACGTCCTTATTAATCCACAATACCCAAACAAACAAAAATAGAAGTTCTACATTCCATTTTTTGCATCACCCAACTTGAGAAAAGGACATAATGCAATTTGACTAGGTAGTGAAGATAACATTCAACGTGAACAATTATAACAACTTTAGAATCAATAAGAATAGAAATCTTTCAAGTGACAAGAGATCGTATGAGACAAATGGGTAAACTTGACGAGCAGTACCTTCTCTCCCATGGCATCTTGAATGAGAACGGTATCACCAGACATCCTTCCAACAACTTCTCCAGTGTTTGTTTCTTTGTCAAAGAAGCCAACATCTTGTCTAAGAATAGTTTTCAAATACAGGTTCCTTATTCTTGCTGCCTGTCTTTCTCCGGTGACCATCCAGCATGCCACCTCTGTCACAGACACAAACTTGTCAACTTTTTGTTAGCTAATTCTTCAAGCACTCTCCTAAATACCAAAACTACGACAGTATCAAGTTCAATGTGCTTACGAAGAAACGCTGCAACTGCAACACCAGCAGCTAAGTAGACAAATTTCAGACACACCTATTCAAAAAGCCAAGAAAATGAAGTTCAAAAAGATCAACATTGTGATACTTGCACATCTCAGAAACCTAAGGAACATATGTTTATTCAAATTCTGAACGTTTATGATTTAAATAGCATGAAACAAACAAGTACCAGTAAAATTCATTCACTAAACAAATCATCTTTCTAAAGATCACCCAATGAAAAGTGAACATTAAGGCAGCAAAATTGATATTTTTTGTCATTTTACCTTTGAGACTGCATGAAGGACTTCATGGTTAGTTTGGTTTTTTCCGAAAGCATCAATCAGATTACCAAAAAGTATAGACATCAAGGGCATAGAAACACCATTTCCCACAGCACCAATTGAGCCAATGACCATCAATGCTAGGTCTGTGGAATCTGCAAAAGAGAATAGCTTGTAAAATGAAACTCTATCATTGCTCTGCCCTTTCTTGGTATCTTTCCAATCCTTCTCATTTTGGGATATTTTCTCCACTTCCAAGGATGCCTTACTACTCTTAGAAGTTGTTGGCTCGTCCACCCCATTCTTTGTGCCCATGTTAACCACCAACTCTAATTCCACTTTACGGCAACCTATATATGTATATAACTCAAAGTTAGAGAAGAAATAACTCTGAATTACATAGGTGAAATCTAATTGCTATGAGCTATATTTTGGAAGGAAAACTTTGATCCATTGTTTATGTTACTATAATTTATGCTGTAGAGGCCCAACACATCGAAGCCCATGAACTACTTATAAATTGAAAACAAAATTAACACCTTGCAAGAGCCTAACGCAATATGTAGTGTGAATTGTCCAGTGTAGTTGTCAATATCATTGCTTGTGCTGAGAAGCTGAATCAATGGGTACATAACCAACTACTTCTTAGAATCAGGGATGACAGAAGTGTCAACATGATACCTACTGACTCCTCAATCCATGCCTAGAGAAATAGGTAACATTAGCCAAATAGGCGTTTCCCGGCAGCATATATCCCGATCCCCGTACAAATGTGTCAACATGATACCTAGTCGTTTTGTTTAGAAAAAAGGGAGAAAACCTGAAAAATTTTTATTAAAAAGGAGAAGCGTGGGTGTAATTGGTGGTAACCAAGTTAACCCATAGCCAAATATCCTGAAAAGAGATCGTCCGCGCCAACTATACATGTACTATAAGTTATAACTTTATGCAGAAGGTTCGGTTTATACGGCCTATGTTTGACATAAAGGATCGAACTTAAGAAAATGAATCTTCAGAAAGCAGGAACTCTATGTATGCAGAGATGTGAGAGAGAGTTTTGTTAACTTGTTATCTTCTGATGAACCCAAATCGGTAAGAAGAAAAGAAGTTCAATGGACAAGATCATCTGCATAATTGGAATAAGGCTCAAAAACAGAAAGTACAAAAATATTGGATGACGGCAAGTGTTTTTTAAACTTTGTTTGTTCAAAATTAGAATGTAAATCCTTCTTATGGAGGGTAAAGCATATCTTATTGAAGAAACTACGAGGACGGTATAGTACTTTTAACTATGTTGTCGTACAAAACAGAGGAAAATGTGAAGTTTCATCTCCTTTGTCCCACCCAGTATCCAAAAAAGAAAAGCAGAGAAAGAACCAAGAATAAAGGATTAAAGAGGAAGTAAGAGATAAGAAGGTTCAGATGCTAATGAGATTTGGAGATTCAAACACAGAAAATCTTATCAATCAAGAAGCAGCGAAGAACTCAAATGTAATCAGCAAAAAGAGATCATAATATCCAAACCCACCAACCCGTTCTAAAGCTAGAAGGCAGAATCACTATAAATGACCATCCAACATTTTAAGCACTCCATACGGTAGGGGAAAAAAGACAGAAAGAGAAAGAATTGAAACATGACAATACGCTTTAACGGAACCCAGATGGCAGATATGAAATTGTAGAAGCAAAACTTACCAGAATAGGAAAGTCCAAAGGACCAAACAGCTACTGTTAGAGATCTGGGTTCTCGCTTCTGCACTGAAATGTACTTCGACAAAGAATTCCCGTTCCAGATAATATTGAACGTTTTTAGCTGGGGGAGCACGATCTCCCGTTCCAAACTTGGTATTTATATCTCCTTTTTCTATTGCTTTGATTGATGGATGACTGGAGAAGAGAAGAAGAGAAAAATACCCGTGGTGATTGCTTGCAGAGCACGCCTTTTTATGCAAAATCCCAGCTCATAGTCAAATGCGTTGAATTCTGTATTGTGAACTCAGTTCTCTATATTGCCTTCGTGTACTCTTCTCCATTATTTTGCCAGATAATCTTGTAGCTTTTTTTATATTATTTAATCCGCATGCATTGAAATTCCCTCCTGCGTACGCAAGTTCCAAGGGGCCGGTACTTGTAGAGCAAGTTCTTCTCTTTTGATGCCCTTTTCCCGCTTCCTCGGCTATTTGTGTTTTCTTTTTCTTTTTTTTTTTTTTCAACTTTCACCAACAACTTAAACTTCTGGGCCATGAACTAACTTAATATTTCACGCTTACTTGATTTGGTGGAAAATAAAGTTCAGGGTTTAATTTGCTTTAATAAAAAAATAAATTAATTGATAAGTACAGGCATTGGCTTCCCTCTTAGCAGAGCATCAAGCGATATTAAGGTCATCTACGATCATGTTCTCCATCTTACGAATTTTATAATAAAATCTTAATAATTAACCTTAAAAATATGGATCGATTAAAAATAATTATTTATTGGCTCTAGATGTTAATCTCGTGATATTACTTTAATAATGAAGTCAATACATTCAAAATCAAGGATATAACATTTAAATAAACTATATTTGTGAGCCATAGAACATTTTGGTTGTAAGAAGCCTCTTGTACATATTAATCTGTTCATAAACTTTCCTTTTTTGTAAGCCATGAATTGTAAATCTCTAATATTATTAATTTTAGTCATTTTAGAAGATATATACATACTAGCATACACAAATCTCCTATGCTAAAACCATGGGTCATCATTTAATGCACTTAAACAATACATAACTCATCTAAATTAAATACATAAACTTTTTCATCCTTTTCACAACGAATATAATAGCTTTATTATATTTTCTCTTAATTTTATATTTATTTTTATTAAATATAACTTTATAACCTTTATCACATAGTTAACTAATGCTAATTAGCTAATATTTTAAGACATCAACAAGTAAGAAATTTTTAAGAAATGATTATGTATATTTACCAATATGGCCTATGCCCCATAATTTTGCTTTTGAATCATCTATAAAGGTGACTTATCTTTCATTCTTATTTTTTAAAAATATAAAATTTGAGATATCGCTGGCCATACATCTAGAACATCCGCTATTTAATAACTATTTTTTTTATAATATTCTAGTATCTTAACTTGGATTTATTAAATTTGTAATTCGATAGTGTCACTAATAAAAGTAATTCATAAGTTATAAGTTTCAGGTAAAATTTCCTTTAATAGTAAA
>JAOVVI020019175.1:0-10180 GCA_028571085.2 Nepenthes alata
AAGGTTTATGCTTGTTGTTTTGCATTTTACTCATGTTTCTTAATTTCTTGTTTGGCTTTTTTGTACAAGTAATATATATATATATATATATATATAAACGAGAGGAAACCATTTTTGGTTTGAAAATCTTATGTCTTATTGCTCATGTAAAATGGTAGCGGGATGAGTCATAATTTTTGGCATGCCAAACAGCGGTGGAAGATCTTGTTGGGAAAATGAAATCTCCACAAGTGTAAATTAATGATGAAGGATAAAGAAATTAACAAGAACACACAAGAGTTTAACGTAGTTCCCTCACTTTGAAATACATTTATTGGATTGATGTTTGAATTCACAATCTTCTTCAAGATTACAGGGGTTAAAAGGAGACTAAAAGATCTCAAAGATAATTAAAAGGTTATCTCACAAATGAGGCTTGTCACGAGAGAGAATCAAAAGCTTCAAACATGGATGTGTGTTATGGTGAAAACTACCCAAGTGATTGCTTTTATTGGAGCTCTCTATGTAGGAAATAAACCACCGAAAAGGTTGAACCATTTTCAAAACATCATTTGCCAATGAAACACTAAATTCCTATGACTTTGAATCTACGAATTCCCATTAGTTTGCATAGAGAAATCATAAAAGCAGCTACCCAAAAAAACTCCACTAAAAATCCTTCTTCAAATACCCTTTCTTTTGACAATAATGGATTTTAATATCTTTCCATGATGGTCACGGTTTTGAACTCAAGTAACAGGTGGATAGCATCTGTCTTTCTGCTGCCAATGTATAAGTATCTAGGAAGAGAGAAGAATAGAGATAAATCCCATTAATCTTTAGGGTTAGACTATCCTCACACACACACACACACACACAATATATAAATTATTGAGTTATCCCTACAATGAATATCGCATAAAGGATATTCTTTTGCATATTCTTAATAGAATGTTCTCTTTCCATTCTAACACTCCCCCTAGCTAGAGAATGGGTGTTAATTATGCCCAACTTGTTACAAATATATTTAACATGAATACTAGTGACTTGGTGAAAATATTGGCTAGCTGTTCACCAGTTCTAACATGCTTAACTTGAATGAAGGGTTTTTGAAATTTCTCACATACAAAGTGACGATCCACCTCTATATGCTTGGTGCGTTTATAAAATATTAGATTTGAGGTGATGTATATTGTTGTTTGATTATTGCACCATAGTTGAGATGATCCCATGCTCTTATATCCGAGTGATTCTAATAACTAAAGAATCCATATTACTTCACATGTAACATTTGAATGTGCACGATATTCTAATTTTGTGCTCGACCTTGAGACTACATTCTGTTTCTTGCTCTTCTAGGATGCCATATTCTCTCCAACAAATATGCAATATCCGATGGTAGATTTTCGATTACAAGATGACTCAGCCTAATCAGCGTCAAAGGATCCCTCAACACCAGTGTGACAATGATTGTTATAATGCAAGCCTTATCCTAGTGTATCTTTAAGGTACCTTAAAATACACATGACTGTCTCCTGATGTGGGATGTAAGGAGAGGACATAAACTAACTCACAATTAATATAGAGAATGTAATGTTTAGTCGAGTTACGATAAGGTAGTGAAACTCACCAACTAATTAGTGACATTATTCTGGTTCAGCGAAACTCTCCTCATCATCTAGTGGTAATTTTGTTCCGATGTCCATGAGTGTATTGCATGGTTTTGTATCCTGCATGCTAGTATCTTGAAACAAATCTTGAGTGTACTTTCATTGTGAGAGAAAGATGCCTTGTTGGCACATTGCAATTTCAATACTAAAAAATTGCTGTGAGTTTCCAAAGTACTTGGTTTGAAAACGATGTTGAAGAAACACTTTGATGTTGGCAATATTGATATTATCACTACCAGCGATCACAATATCATTCACATAAAAGACTTGTAGATTGCACCCAATATTAGAGTAACCATTGAAAATCGAGTGGTCGTTGTCCTAACGAGGGAGATCATATTCAAGAATAACCTTAGTGAATCTAACAAATCACGCACATGGTGACTTCTTTAGTCCATATAATGATTTCATATGACAAACACAGCAAGACCTCTCCTAAGCAACAAACTCAGGTAGTTGCTTGAGATAAGCTTCTTCCTGAAGATTACTATGGTGGAAAGTATTCTTCACATCTAGTTGATGTAAGGTCTTGTGATGAGTAACCATTAGAGATATAAGTTGATGTAAGGTCTTGTGATGAGTAACCATTAGAGATATAAAAATGTGTATAGATGCCAGTTCAATAACCAGAAAAAATGCATTAATATAGTCCACCCTATATGTGTGGGCGTAGCCTTTAGCCACTAGTTGATCCTTTAATCGCGCTAGAGAACCATCATAATTAACTTTGACCATGGGTTTCTTGCCAACCGGTAAAGGGATCAAGGTCCACATTTGATTAAGATCAAGGATAGTCATCTCTTTCTCCATAGTTGTCTGCCAACCAGGGTAGAAAGTCCTTTGAAAACAACTCAAGGCACAATAAGAGAGTCCAATGCTAACACAAAGGCGTATAACGAGGGTGAAACATGAGCATAAGAAATAGTAGCAGATAAAAGATATGTAGTGCAACTGCAATAACTTTTTTATAAGGAAATTCGAACGTTTAGGGCAGTAATCAAATGAGTCATATGATCTCGAGACAACAGGATTGAGTCATCAGATGTCAGCTTAGGAGCATCTACGGTAGAGGAAGCAAATACGAGACGATGACCATGAACATAAGTTTGAGAAATAGGCAATGATAGATGGTGGAAAGATGTTCCAGGATGTGTGGCGTGGTAGACAAGAAATTCATACTTGGGAATAGAAGATGGAATGTTACGGGGAATGTCGCAAAAAATGAATGGAGTATACTCTTAAAACAAGATATCAGAGGGTTTTAGAAATTGTCCCAACTCGAGGGAAAAATATTAATACTCTTTCTAGGTGCATTTATTACCTTAAGAAAATACACTTGAGTGATTTGGCATCGAGTTTAGTGATATGTGGTTGAATGTTGCAAATGTAGCATATACACTCAAAAACTCTTGGAGGAATAGAGTGTAAAGGCTTTTCAGGGAATAAAAGATGTTATATGGAATCTCACCCTTAAGTATGGTCGATGCCATATGATTATTGAGATAACACACGATCAATGTGGTATCACTCCAAAAGTATCTAGGAAGTTGCATGTGAAAGAGGAGAGTACGAGCAATTTTTAATTGATGTCTATGTTTTCTTTTGGCAATGCCATTTTGTTGTGGGATATCAAAACAGGAGGTTTAACGCAGATGACATGCTGAGACATAAAAGTAGTAAATTGAGTATATAAGTACTCATGGGTATTATCACTTCATGAGGTTATAATTGAAGAAAAGAATGGATTTTAAACCTCAACATAAACGGCACAAAAGATTGAAAATAATTCAGAACAACTTTTCATTAAATATAACTAGGTAGTTTGAGAATAATTATTAATAAAAGTAATAAAATAGAGTATGCTCAATGACAAGATAGTATACACGACGTCCCAGTCATATGATCAGAGATCGCAGAGTCAATGACCTAAGTCTAGGAGGCAGTATAGAGACATGTAGTGGGGTTAGCTTTCTAAACATGAGTAGTGGTGGTACAAGTAGCTTGCCAGCTAGTAAACGAGAATAGTTATCGGTAGATAGAGTGACTGTTTTGGCCTTTGGTGTCTGTAATAAATCAAGATTGCCTCTAGAAGTGGTTGTAGCAAACTGCTTAGAAGGCGTCGTTCGCTTGCCATATAGCTTCCAACATTTGTTCTGTATAAGACTGATGCTACCACAATGAAAACATGTGGATTTTTCATCTCGATCATGACTATTCCGGCCCATGCCCCTGGCCACCACCTCGAACGGTAGATAAGGTGTGATTGATTAACATTATTTGGTCTTTGAGACCTACAGATGGCAAGGCATCGTGATCAACATGAACAATGCGTGAGAATATATCAGTTAAGGAAGATACTGTAGCACCAGCCAAAATCTGGGAATGAATAAAGTCAAAATCACATCGAAGGCCAGCTAGGAAGCACAAGATAACTAACTGTTCGCATTGTACCTGTATTTTCTTCACATCAAAGGAGATTGACATAAGAACATTTAGCTCTTCATAGAGCTTCTTAAAATCAGAGAAGTAGTCAGTTACATCGTGATCCTTTTGATCCACACGAAAAGACATAGACACATCAAGCATTTTGGACATTTTATACTTCCCAGTATACAACACAAATAGATACTCTTGCAAGTTTTTGACAGTATTTGTATGAGTGATAAGAATGGCCACAGTTTGCTCCATAGAATTGATTAATTGAGTGTATAAGTGCTCATCTTCATGAATCCATACTTTTTCCCCAAGCGGATTAGACATCAAATTGAGGGGGGTCATCCGAGATATGACCTTTATTGTCCATGCTTCGTAAGGCATGGAGGGCAATCTTTTTCCAATGCTGATACTTTGTCATGTCAAGACTTTGATGGGTAATTTGCGAGGACATAGAAATAGTCTTAGAGGTAGCACCATGGGATGTATTCAATTCATCTTTAGTAGCCATGAAATAAAAATCAGAATAAAACCTTTAAGAAATTTACAAAGTAAAAGAGGAGAGAAAATATCCCGGTTACCTGCCTTCAAAAAAAAAATCAAGAAATGAAAACAAGATAGTTCCTCCACTATACATTTTAGCATCCACAACCAGGAATAGTGCCATGGAATAAGAAATTGATCAAAGTGGCTCCCGACCACTAGGAATGCAAAAAAGGACCTTCTCCACGCTTGTGACCTCCACAGAATCAATGCAGAACCTTCTCCTTCATGACTACGAGCACAATATATCACGCAACCAAAAGGAGGAGCAAGGCTCCTCCATTATGGCTCCCCATGACTAATGACAACCACACGCTTAAGAACACACGAGTGTTGACCAAACTCATAGTCGGTATGGCCTGAATAGATATTGACGAGCTCTAAGTGGTCAAGAAAGGAGGCAATGCACTCCAAAACTCGCCAAATCATGTAAACAATACTAGTTTTTAGGGTTTTAAATGAAAACATAGATCAATAATAAGGTTGCGAGATTACTCGCAACAGTTGAAATCACTAAGGGGTGTTAATTCTGCTAGGTAAAATGCACCGGATATTGAAGAAAAGGTTTGCCAGTGCCAGTGTCGGCGATAACTCCTAAGGCTTTGATACCATTAAGTATAGAAGAATAGAGAAGAAAAGAGAGAAACTCCCCTTGATCTTTAGGGTTAGACTATCCTCATTTATATGGAGTTATTTGTAAAATATAAATTCTTATGTTACTCCCATGAGGAATATACCATAAAGGATATCATTTAGCATATTCCTTACAATTTATTCTCTTTCCATTCTAGCACAATGTATAACAAGTTCCTCAAAATGAGAAGAGCCTACTACTTTTCTTCTTAACTCATCATTAATTAAGCTACTTCTAACTTGAGAAATAATGACTTTTCCATCAAGCATTGAGTTGGTTACCGTCACCACCGCTGTCTCGCAACTTTTGGGTAATGAATTATTTAGCCATAAATCTTGCAAATCATCATCAATTGAGATCCCAATTAGTGAATTACACTAAGGGTTCATTTGGATTGTGAAATTAGAAATGATATTTAGAAATATAAGTCTAATTTTATCTCTGGTGCAATTGAAATTAGGTAGAATTAAAATTTTATTGTTTGGATTGTATAAGATATTATAGTTCTGTGTGAAAAATAAAGTTGAGGTATAGCTAATTTTTCAATCTATACTAAAAGTAAAAGAAATAAGTAGCTTAATAGAAATTCTAAAAAATTCTAATGTATGAAATTGAATATAGTATAATTTTTTTTAAAAAAATCATTGTTGGATTTAAGTACCATTTTATAGATGCATATTATGTTATTATATTTTTAGACAGCACTCATTATTTGAATGTTAGTTTTTAAGTTTTTTAAATGATACTTTAATATATTTTTTCAAATAAAAATGCTAAAAATGAGACCGATTATCTCTACCCAACTCAAACAATTAAAAATATTTAATCTAATGGGTCTCTTGTTATTCGATTTTATAATATTTAATTGATAGATAATTTTCAGTATCAGAATTATAACCATTTACTTTACATGTCTACTTTTAAAAATTACAAAGAACTATTTAAAAATATTTTTAAATTCCAAATAATTGAAACACGAAGTTAAAATTCCAACAAAATTGAAATTAGCCTGAAAGTCTGATTCCAATTGCTTATTCCAAGGCCCAATTTTTGCATCCAAACAGGGCCTAGTAGCTTTTTGATTTAGCTTGGTCCAACCCCTTCATTCGCATCTTCAGGTTCAGTTGCATCACATCAATGGGACCATATAAATCTTTGCAATAAAGAAGATCGTCCACCTGGTATTTCCATGTCAACTGATAGGCTTCATTAAACTCACCAGCTACCCTTGTTGGTCTCCATGATTTAGATTCCAAGATTCTTATCTCTGAAACTAGCTGTTATTGAAATACATAACGAGGGATGCACCAACAGAATTCTGAAAGATCAGTTAGTTATTGATAATGAGATTGAGAGATGGCTGTGAAATTTTAGGCCCATATCAAAAGCTTGATTAGAAGATAGAAGTTGATCTGTGGTGTGAGTAGTGGGAACTATCCAAGCACGACTAATCTCTCATACTAAATTTCATGCTCAATAAGAATTTGCTCAATGTTGTAAGAGCCAAACCTAGATTTAAGGCCTGTCAATCCGTCCACTTTCACTGACTTGCGGTGCTGTTAATCATATGAAAACTTGTTCTGAGCTTAAAATGTTCCAGCTCAAACATTCTGAAAGTGCATGATAAATTACATTTGCCTTCTGGCATTATGATTTTATGGTATGAACATAAATAAATTCCTAAGGTATTTGAAGTGGAAGTGATGATTACTTTTTTCTATGATATCACACTGAAGATAATGGATTACCAATTTGAGTTTCAGAATGGGATGTAGTTTACTGTTCAGTGCCAACATCACCTGGTGGTCCATACCGGGGTGCATTGGGCCGCCTTATATTTAGCACAAAGGAAATGATTCAAGCTGTTGAAGCACCTGACACTGTGAAAAACAAGGTGTCCTTTTCTGCTTTGGGTTTCTTTGATGGAGAGGTCTCTCTTAAAGGTAAGCTTCTGGACTTTTCTTTTATTGCTTAGACTAAGAAATGCATTTAAAAAGGTTTCTTCTTCATGCGGAATTAATTTCACTTGATGATAGTGCCGCTGAGAGCTGTATGAGCCAATTTGTTAAAGGTGTGCCTAGGGTCGGGGCTCAAACCTTGAAGCCTCAACATGCCCAGATAAGGCTCATTTTAATAGATGGACGCTTTTTTTTAAGCTCAAGGCATGCCCCTTGAGTGTGTTATAGTTTGTTTTATTTTTTTACCAAAAAAACTAATTGTTTTCTAATTAACCATTATATATAATTGTAACTTGTAATAATAACTTGGTATTGTAAAATTGAGATTAATGAAAGTAATGAGTGGCCGATTAGAACAATGATTGGAGACCATGATAAAAATAATGAATTTATATTTGATAATAATTTTTTAAAAGGTTTTGTGGTTAAAATTGCTGGTATAAATAAGGCTATATATTATACAAAATTTAGAAATAGTGTGAATCTTAAATGTCAAATTCCTCTAGAGCTATTCTATTAGAGTTTGTAAATGATAAAAGTTCTAATTTCAAAAGAAGTAAAGATGAAAAAGTAATTCAAATCTGGAAGTTAAGGAATGAGAATATATGAACTTTTATTTGATATTGTTGTGGGTGTTTTGACAACGGTATTTCAAGTTTGTTTATGCTTGTTCTGGTACATTTGTGGAGAATTATACTTATTAATTGTCATTTTTTATGGTGTTAGTTAAACTATAAATTGTAATTGTTGTTATAAATATTTATGATATTTCTATTTTATTGTTAGTTTTAGCAACTAAAATTCATCATAAGAATATCATACCTGCATATTTCATAAATGGGCACCTCACTTCTATTAGACCTGTTCGCCTAGGCCTCTGGAGCACTGTCTTAATGTGATTGCGCCTTTAACAATTCTTGTAGGAGCTGAGAACTTCTATCACTCTAGACACTTGGCGCCATTGGTGCTTCCCTGAGCGAGGCACAAACTTTTAGAAAGTTAAAACTCTTTAACCTGAAAATGTCAGTTCTTCACACGGTGTTACTCTGTGTGTGTGTGTGTGTTTGTGTACCCCAAAGTACCGATGTCGGATACTCCGCCGTCAGACATGGATAACAGTTGGGCATTTCAAGCTGAAAGATCTGTAAATTTTTTGTAGAATAGCCAAATTTGTCATCTTGACATGTACCTCATCTGAACTTATTCCACGTCTGAGTAACATATTAATTGAATAAATTCACAAACATGTTTTATAATTATATATGCTTCAGTGCTACCTTGAAAAAAAAAAGGCATGGTGAAAGCTAATACTCGCATAACAAGTTATATTGCCATGAAATTAAAAGAACAAAAACAAAAATATTTCTGTCTTACAATTCTCTAGGCATTATCAATATCCACTACATCATCATCATGATAATTGTAATCATCATGCAAGCTCAAGTCCCCTGCGTAATAACCTTTGCTGCCCTCAATCTCATCAATCCTTTGAATCAACTTTGTTATAATCAACATACACTACCCTATTGTGGGGGAAAGAGAGGAGTGAGACAGAGTATCGAAGAAATGAAATCTCGTAAAAAGCAAGATAATCAGAGCAGAAAGAGAGAGAGAGAACCACTAAAAATGGGACTAGAAAATGAAAGAGCAGAGATTCAACAAAAGGCCAAACTAGGACAGCAAGGAGGAATGAGAAAGCGTGAATGTGTGGTGGGTGGAGAATGAGTGACCCCCTATATTGGCTACTTCTGTTATATTTTTGTTAAGAATGTTTTCTTCTCCTTAATCTCCATGGAAAGCTGTCGCGCAATCAGCATGTCTTTTATCGATGAAAATTTGGTCTCAGCAAGTCCCAGCCCAAGGAAAAATAATAAAATCCAAGTGTTCAACCATAAAACGATGACAGCTCCCAAATACAGTTTAAGATGCATCTTTGCTTAAGGCACCCCAAGCGAGCACCTGCCACCTTGCTTGAGGTGCTCACATCAGGTGCTCCTGGTTCAAGGTGCCTCACTTTTGTTTATTTTAGATAAGTAATTAATCATTATATTTCATCAAGAATTAGAATGCACACACAATCTTGATAAGTTGTGAACAGGATTGCAAGAAACAAAAAGTACCCACATAAGATATCCCAAAAACAAATGAAACAAAAAATATAAAATACTAAAGTAGGAAATTTGCATACTTTAATGGGGCAGGTCTTATTCTCGCTCAAATTGTTATACTTCAATGAATTCGGCAAGGGCTTCATTTTAGAATTCACGCCTTTATAGTTGATGACTCGGGCTTGACAAGTGACGGCTCTATGGTTTTGAAAGATGGGATCCACTAACTCATTGCCATCACAAGATCGAAATCTAGCTCGATCATTGCCCTATACTCATCATCAAAGTTAAAATTAAGCATATTATCCTGACAAATGGTACATTTGACTGTGTCCTTTGTTGATTCTTCCTCAAAATGGGTTTGAATGATCGTATCGATAGGGTCCACTCTTCTAAGGTCATCCTGCTCGTCTAAATGCTTCTCATTGAAGACATTCATTTCCACTAGCATGTTTCAAATTGAAAGTTTTATTAGACCATTCCTACAATTGATCAAGGCATTTGAAGTTGCTAAAAATGGTCTTCCTAAAATGACAAGGATATGAGTGCCTTGGCTAGCAACAAGCTGAGTTTCCAATACTACAAAGTCCACAGAAAAATAAAATTGATCGACCTGGATTAAGACATCCTCCCTGGGGAACCTTAATTGACCTGTTTGCTAATAGGATTATGATTCCAGTTGGTTTGAGTTCTCTTAAGTCCAGCTGTTGATCAATTGTGTATGGCAGAAGGTTGACCCTGGCTCCCGAATCTAATAATGCTTGCTTGACTTGGTGATTTCCAATGATGCATGGAATTGTGGGGTACCAGAGTCCTGAATTTTTATTTTTTTTTTTTTTGGGGGGGGGGAAGGGA
>JAOVVI020019176.1:0-10180 GCA_028571085.2 Nepenthes alata
ACATAGGAAAATAAATATTTATTGAGAAATAAAGTAGAAATAGAATTTTTATTTCCTCCAGTAAAATATGCAGTTAATCAGTTGTACAATCAAAGACATTGGGTAAAAATAAAAATTTTGGTCAATCATATTCAATAGCTAAATGTCTAAGTAAAAAGACTAAATTAGAAGATAAATTTGAAAAGAAAAATATGAATAGAGAAAAGTGATCTAAAACATGCTTTCTAAATTTATTTTTGTAAAGTTGCTCACATTGCCTTAAAAGTTTAAAATCATTTAATGTGATATTTAGACAGTGGATGTTTTAGATACATGTCTGGCAATAAAGCCATCTTTTTGTCACTAACTGACCATCTCGATGGGACGGTTGTCTTTGATGATGGAGTAAGGGTTCCCATCATTGGCAAAGGCTTGATTAGTATATCCGGGCTCTCAAAATCGCGTGGTGTCCTATATGTATCCGGGCTAAAAAATAACCTTCTAAGTATTAGCCAACTCTGTGATGAAAATTTTAAGGTGAGATTCTTTTAGGACAAATATTGTATATATGATACAAATGGCTCTATTGTGCTGGAAAGTCAGAGAACTCCCGATAATCTCTACGGGATCGAGTCTGGTCCTATCATGGGATGCCGTCCTACTAATGTTGAGTATAAGAAATTGTGACATCAACGTCTTGGTCATCTAAATTTTAAAAATTTGGCCAAAGTTTTAAAGAAAAATTATGTTGAGGGCCTTCCAAAATTGTCTCATATCAGACACCATGTGTGCGATCCTTGCCAACTTGGTAAACAAATCAGGACTAGTCATCCCTCTCTAGATAATATTCACACCTCGCATCCCCTTGAACCATATGGATCTTATGGGACCATCGAGGACTGAGAGTCTAGGGAGAAAAAAGTACATCCTAGTGGTCACAGATAATCTTTCTAGATATTTATGGGTAGATTTTATCAAAGAAAAGCTTGATACTTTTGATTATGGGTACATACATGAAAAAAAAACTCATAAATAAAAAAAGTACTTCTATTGTGAGAATTCATAGTGATCACAGAAAGAAGTTTAAATATTTAAAATTTGAGAATTTTTATATTGAAGAAGGAATTCAATATGAATTCTCTACTCTTACCACTCCACAACAAAGTAGGATTGTGGAACAAAAGAATCAAGCCATTCAAGAAATGACTAGAACAATGATGAAAAGTAAAAATATTACCATACACTTTTGGGGCGAAGTCATAACCACAACCTACCAAATAATCAACCAACTTTTCATAAGATTCGGAATAGGAAGTTAATCTTGTTTCCCTCGACTTGTCCATCTCTTCTTTGTTCACGGACTGCCATTGGGAGCCAATTCTTACCAATTTGATTGCCCCTTTTGCGCTTTTAATTAAAGAATTCTACTCCATCATTCATGATTATCAAACTCATTCATTTTCTACCTTTTTGAGGGGGAGCCTCCTCCATATTACCTCGAACGTGATCTCTTGGGTTCTCAATATTCCTCAAGTTAAAAATCCCAACTATTCTTACTTTCGGCATTCCATGTCACACTGCATGAGATCGCTTCTTTTTTTAATGGCTCTCCCATGGAATGGAATGGGAGGTCTTTGAAAACAAAACATCTCTCCCCTCGGAGGATAGTCGTGAGTCAGATTATAATTACTAATATTTTTTTGGTCACTCACTTCTCATCCATCCCCCTCAATAAGGCCCTATTCCTATATACTCTATTGAGTGGATGGCCCATTGATCTACCGTCTCACTTCTACTCCACATTATCACTCATTTTACATCTAATAAGGATGACAACCTTTCCCATGACTGTCTCATTTAGCGACTTGTCATAATTTTAGGAATCTTATTTTCATATCTTCCATGTCTGCCGCTTGGATGGCCCATTATCCACACTACATTTGCCTAAAGTCAGTCACACATTCAGCGCTGTAATATTTTGAATTTTGTTTAGATTATCTTAATATTAATTATAATTTTGGATAATTTAAGCGCGGTAAAGATTTATTAAATATTGTAAAATTTTGAAGGATATTTGGAACAGTTGGGTTCGCGCCTAATGTGCACCCATATTATCGCCTGAGTATCGATTTAGATTTAAAAAAAATGAAAAAAAAATATATATATATATAAAGAAAAAGAAGGAAAAAGGGTTTCAGCGAGAGAGAAAGAATGAGGGAAGACGAAGAGAGGGGGAAAAGAGGAGAGAGAGGGAGATCAGTGCAGCTACTGTCACTGCCATCACTAGAGGTGTCGACACTGGGAATGGAAGCCGGTGAAGCCCTCTTTGTGATGTTATGCTCCATTTTGTACTCCGGTGTAAATAGAGGGGAAATCTCGCATCAAAGCAAAACGGGCGCCGTTTGTTCGCCACCATTGTTAGAGGAAATCGATGAAATCGAGGCAAGTAAATCCTTCCATTCTCCTTGTGGATGCTGATTTTGGGGTTGCATGTGTTGATTTTTGGAGTAACCGGTTGAATCGTAGGAAAATAGGTTGAGGCGCGGTGAAGAAAGAGATGAAGCGGCCAACAGCTGCATACGCCGTTGTCCATCACTGTCGCCATTGCTGGGTGTTGTCGCCTTTGTCTCCGCCATCACCCATGCTTGAGGTGTGTCAGCAAAGGAGGAGGATGAAGAGTGAGGTAGAGGCGCACGCAAAGTAGGAGAGAGAAAGGGGCACGCGCTGATAAGAGAGAGAATTGCCTGATTTGGGTACCTTGGAGTATCATTTTGGCAAATAGGCTTGAGATAAAGTCAAGACAAGTATCCTCTAACTCTATCATTGGTCTAATTTTGTGTGTGATAATATTTCGGAACTATTTGGAGAATAGTACATAAATATCTTTATGATTGTGTACATACATGTAAGTTTTACTTGCTGTTCGATGATTTTACACTGAAATTTATATCCGTATATTATGAAACCATGAACCAAGCCATATATAGGTCCACATGCATGTTGCTGGAGGATGAGGTCATTACTTTGTGGGACGATGATGGTCTGAGATCCTATGGGTCGATTTGTAATTTGAGGTATTGGCTATTTGTGGTGCCTCTCCCGACGGGGAGACTTCGGTCTTGATGGGGACATATGTAACATGTGATCTCTCTTTCGCCGGTAGAAAGGTGAGCTTTGATGTAGTCGACCAGCCCCATACTTTTTAATGAGAACCATCGTAAGAAATTGCTGAAAAAGTGATATATTCGGACGTTCTAATATATATATATAACTAAATTTGATGTTGCAGCCGATATAGCCGTGATTACCGGATGAGGGTAATCCTTCCTCGATTTGGTATTATAAATTTTTGGTTTTTTAATTTCGTGCATGCTTTGTACTTCTATATGTATTTACGTGGATTATGATTTGAGATATGTGGTTTGACTTACAAATGGGCGATAGGAATGTCACGTACGTATTAATATGTTAAACCCCGGAACATGTTTTATATTTAAATGTTTTGGTTTCGGTATTTTCTTTGATTTCAACATATGAGATATGACATTTGAATCCGAACGATGGTATGTGTCTCACACGGATGCAGTGATGGTTGTGATTATGTGTTTTGACATTGGATCTTATGATATGATATCATCTATAAGATTTGATTGGATCACTATTTGTTATGATTATATCCTAGAGAAACTGTTTGATACGGACGATGATTTAGTACGAGACATTTCTTCAGTTTTCAAAAATTTTACGAACATTGTATTTTTTTATGTGATTGTTATGTGATATACCTTCTTCTGATTTATGTATACTGTTTCATACGATAATGATACTTTCTAAGCCATCGACTCACTTTTCATATTTTATCCCTTCATACTAGTGGCATGGATATGCTTATAAGAGTTCAGACGTAATTTGACGCGACATATCTCTATTGGTGAGTGAAGATGTTTATATTGATTATGTTTTTTATTTCGGTAGTATATTATGGTTGTTGTTTATGGCTGAATGATGGCCTTTGCTTATGTATGGGATATATCGGAGTTATTTCTTTATGTTGACGAGTTGGTGTTATATTTGGATACTTTCCTTACGATATTTGGAGTGCAGGTATATTATATTTGTCCAGATTTAGATCTGATAAGGTCTTGTGAGGGTTTTATTATTATTATACCTGAGTTGAATTTTTATGGTTGATGGAATATATTATTTTAGAATTTATTTTTGACATGCATTTATTGTGTTCTTGAGACATAACAATCACTCCTCTCCAAATTCTTTCGATCCTCTCAATGAACCCCTACCTAAGGTGCCTTCCTTCTCGATTGAGGGTGCCCGTCTTGTTTCGACCCATCCTACCCTGACCCCTCGTGTTCTAGTTCATCTGATCCTCCTCGGTTCTCTACCTCTTTGTCCTCTATGCTTATGGGTCAGCTTTCCAGGATTACAGATTGGCTTGAGCAGCTCTATTCTTCTTAAGAGCGACTTTATACTTCTCACGCACTACTGCGATCGGATATGTTTGCTGGTTTTGAGAGTCTTGATTAGAGCTTGGCTACTCAGGATGAGGCGCTTGTTCGTTTGTGGGGGAACTATGCTCGCCCATCTTCCGCTTAGCCGTCTTTCGGTGATTCTTCCGACTCTGAGTGATAACTTCTCTTTGGCACTCATAACAAAAGGGGGAGATGTCTTTACTAGGGGAGTTGGCTTAGTCATTATTATGGGGAGCTATCTTTAGTACGGGGAGCCTTACATTGTTTGGAAGAGTAGATATCTTGCTTAGGGGGAGTGTTTAGTTGATTTTGATAGGAGGAGGCTTGTTTACTGTTGATTTATGTTTTCTTTGTGCTTTGTTATCTATTTTCATTTGATTCCTATTATAAGTAAACATAGTTATTATCTATTTATTGACTATTGTTCTTTTGTTGTTATTCTCCTACTTTTATCTATCTTTGTACTAACCATGGTGAACAACCACGATAGCTATTTTTTGACATGGCAACTCTTTTGTATTTTTTATGTTCTTTGTTTTTTATATTGTGTCTTGTGCCTACTGGGTATAAATTTTTATATACATAGATTCTATTTTGGTGGCATCTAAATCTGTGGTTCTCTTGTATTTTGATTTATATTTCGGATTAGGGTTTCTCACGAAAAATTCAAAGGGGGAGATTGTTAGACTCATTCATGTGTTGGTATATTCCGTGACTGTATCTAGTCTGTAGTCGGTAAAAGTCATATTATTCTGAAGATCTGCATTAAAATATCACTTGCTATTTACAGAGATACTTGACCCACGCCTAAGCGCCTTTCCCGAGAGGCTTTGCTTGTTGCACGCCTGTGGTGGGTTCGAACCCCGTTTCCAATAAGCCTGCGCCCGATACTCCCACAACCGGTGCTCGAACCCCTTTTCTTGTAAGCCTATGCCCGCTGCTCTTCCAACCCATGTTTGAGCACCGAATCCAATAGACTCCGCGCTTAAAACTAACTCAATTCATGCTCGAGCTCTGCTGGATTTATCCCATGAAACCCTAAGCTCACCCACCGCGGCTCGAGCGCTATGACACGCATTTCACCAAAGGTCATATTTTTGACCTAGGTTTTCAAGCCTCTCTATATATAACTGTTTTATTTTATTTACCCAAGACTTCTTACTCGAGATTTGGATGGTCATTTTAGTGCAAAACCTACTCTTTCATGCTTATTAATTTCTTCACTTGAGAAAACTTAGCTTCTATAATTGTACTTTTTCGATAAAGTTTTCTCACCACTTTAAACTTTACTATTTATACCTCGTCCTGCCTATAAACCTTCGTTGGCAACGTTGGAAGCGTAAAAATTGGGTTCCAGTGGTGTACAAAGATTCAGTGATTCGTGAAAAAAGATTGACTTGAAGACTAGAAAGCATCTAATTCCGCTGTTGAGGCAAATTCAAGGAGTTCCTTAATAGGGATCACAAAATAAAAGTAAGTCAACTAGGTTACCACGTCTGTACTACCCAATTTGTAAGTTAATTTTTATAGTATATATATCTTCCATATCCATTAAAATATGGAGGATTTTACTCGATAGTCATGGTTATCGAGGTTTCCTTTTGTCACCAAAAATCATGTCTTTATTGCTTACCGCTTTATCCTATATGCTCTTTATTGGTTTTATCATCTAGACTTTAATATTTTTTACGTGTATCGAATATTTATCTTTTTACAACTTTCACAATTTTATTAAGAGGTCAAAACTATTTGTGATCTGAAACACTTAGTGCCTTTCACAACCGTCTTCCCTTAAAGGAAGAGAAGGGGAGAGAGAGAGAGAGTATTTACATGGTGCCTTCTCTGTATTCCTCTTCCCTGAGGATCAGCCTCAATTTTTTCTTTTTTTACGTTATTTTTGAGGAGTATGCAATTTCTATGTTTTGTCGCATTAACTTGTTAGATTCATTGTCTTTTATGATCGCAAGCATAACAATTACCAAATCTTCATATTTGGTCACGATGTTAGTAACAAAAAACTTAAAGGTTATTGAATATTTCAACTTTACTCTCTCAAGTAAGGTAAGAACCATTCTAGCATCACTGCCAGTTTGACAAAACACAGTGTTTGCGGGGTGTGTTCACCATGGCAATCCCAATTGTAGAGCTAGTTATGATTTTGATTGTTCTTCTCTAGTAGTCTATGAAGCCATATTAGTAGTGTTTTGGATAATAAAGTCTGCTAGAACCTAACCTATTATAGAAGGTCAAGACCGAAGCTCGATGTAGAACTCACTTAAACTAACAATTGATTAGGCATCCTAATAGTTTTGGTTTTTGCAAGATTCTTCTTAAATCTTGGTTTGTTAGTTTTACAATCATGTGTGCTTGGAAGTATAGGAATAATTTTTTGATGATAAACACTAAGGTCAGTTCAATCTTTTCCTATAGAGAATAATGTGTCTCAAGATTTGCTAATACTTTTAGTGAAATATTATACTAGTCTTTGTATTCTAGATTCCTCGATGACTAAGAGTGCACTTAAGGTCGTGCATGACGTAGCTGGATATAGGAATAGATCTTCCCTCTCTTTTAGGGATGTCAAATGGGGTCAGTGCCCCAAGTATTCCTTTAGATTCTAGAATTTTGCTAGCACTAATATGTGCATTTGAATTCGTTTGTGTTTGCCCTCCTGAGTACTTTGAAGAATGCGAGGTATTTTTTCACTTATTTTGTTATAAATCATAATAACACTGCTAGTCATCCCATGAGTTTTTGGATACCTTAATGGATCATCGATGTTTTGTGTCTATTATGACCTTTATCTTCTCTAGATTAGCTTCGATGCCTCTCTCAAAAACTATGAAGTCCAAGAATTTTCAAAAGTGACTCCAAATATATATTTAGTTAGGTTCATTTTTACCTATATATCCTAAGGACATTAAACGTCTCAAATAATCCATGATGTGACCGTTTGCATGCATACTTTTTATCAGCATATCTCCAAATATTTCACCTCATGCACGAATCATAGCTCAGTTCTTTTTACTTCTTTGTAACGGGCCTTAGTTATACAAATTATGAAGAATTATCAGTGCATCTGACAGTGTGAAAAAGTTTTCAAAAATTTCAACAAGTGCGAAAATTATATCAATTATTTGATTATACGGTTTATTTGTTTTATTCGATTCCTTGTTTATTTTCCTTATTTGTTCCCCCTTCTATTTCTCTATTTGATTCCCCTTTACAGTTTTATTATGGTTCTATTTTGTTATAGCTATATGTATTGTTCCATATAGTTAATGGAAGAAGGCAGAAAGATATTTGCTCTCTCTTTCTATTTCTCTCTCTCTATCTCCCTCTTTCTACCACTCTCTCACCCTTTCTGTCTTCTTGGTCTCTCTTAATTTTCTCGCTCTCTTTCCTCCCTTTTTCCTCTCTGCTTCTCTCTGTCTTTTCCCTGCATCTCGGTCTCCTTTTGCACCTCTGTCTATTTCCCTTTCTGCTTTCCTTCTCTCTTCCTCTATCACTTCCCTGCTCCTCTCTGCATCTTGGCCCTGAGCATCTCAGCTTTCTCTTTTTCACTTCGGCCTATCTACTTCCTTTTCCCTATTTTTCATCTATTTTCTTCATCTGTTGAACTTCCCTTTCCGTCTTCTTCTTCAATTTCGCATGTTGTCATCATTCACAGGTGCCGACTCCAATCATGCACACATCATTGGTGCTCTCGTTGAGACAAGGCAAAGGAAATGGAGATGCCGATCGAAGAACAAACATTGATTGCGCTTGAAGCTGTGGCGGAACATATTTTGTTTTTTTTGCATTCCTAACGATCTTTCAGAACTGACACAAAGTTTCGGTGGTCCGATCCGAGCCGATCGTACTTTCCAAATCACAGAATCATAGATGCCATCTAGGACTCATACATTCTAGTCATCAACATATAGCGGAAGTCAATCTAATATCCTGCTGAAGCATTCATATTCATTCCCATAAAAATTCATTCATGAATACATATAGCCATGAACGTCTAATCACAAAAGTTTATCAATTCTTAGAGATCATTATATTAATTGTTTCTTCATGGCGGTTGTCCAAAAGGTGTGCTTCTGAATCCTTACAAACCCTTCAGATAGGCACTAGTCACTCCGTCTCGTCAAGCACAAGTTCTAAATTTTCATTTGAGGGGGAAAAAATAGAAAATAGTGAGCCGGAACTCAATAAGGTACATGCAAATTTTTCATAAAACGTTTGTGCTGTCAACAGTTACAGATACATATGTCAGATCTCATTCGGCCGGAATCTTGCAGAACATTAGAACAGTTAATGCAGGTAATCATGCAATATAAGTATCATACGGTAGCGATTGGTCGAACTATACAAAAGTTAATTAGAAAGTCGGAACAGTTAATGTTAGAGCATAAAACAAGGCTGGTCACTATATAGATATATTCTTTTATTTATTGCTTAACGGAAGGGGGTTTTAATCAAGGATCGATTGGGAACATCTCCTCACAATCACGGAAATACCTCATTGTACAAAGCTCCAAGAACAGCTCACTTCCTCCTTGTACAAAGCCCCGAAGACGGCTCTCACTTTCGTTATCCTCGATTATCATCATAAGGTCCTAAGGCAGGCCGGAGAACCTTATCTCCCAATGCTAATGTCCGAACTTATTTGTCTTATCATAAAGCTGGTTCACATTTTCTTTGTTCATTCCGGACGGCCGTATCACAAGCCGGTTTCAAAATTACACTATAAGCTGGTTTCAAATTTATGTTACAAGGCCGGTTTCAAATCATAATTTTCATGCGTCGCTTGGTAATCCGGTTTCAAGGTCTCATGATAAATGCCGGTTTCAAATTATGATACAAGACCAGTTTCAAAATTTACAATGCAAATGTCGATTTCAAATTTTACAATATAAATGCCGGTTTCAATTATAATACAATGCTGGTTTCAAAATCACGATGCGAATGCCGGTTTCAAATTTACAATACCAATGCCGGTTTCAATTATAATACAAGGCCAATTTTAATTATTGTTGGCCGGTTTCAAACTAATATGCAAGGCCGGTTTCAAACTGATATGCAAGGTCGGTTTCAATATTTTCTTAAGCCGGTTTTAAATCAAGGCTGGTTTCAAATTTTCGATACAAATGCCGATTTTAATTATAATACAAAGTCGGTTTCAATTGTAATATAAGGCCGGTTTCAATTATAATATAAGGCTGGTTTCAATTATAATACAAGGCCGATTCCAAATTTGGGCAATGCAAGTGATATACAAGTCGGCCTACTTTTTTATTTTCATATACTCCGGTTTAAACATAAGTTTAGCAGAAAGCAGAGGATAGAAGGCAGAAAGCAGGAATTCAAACCAAAATAGAGCTTATCAAACAGTAATTAAAACGACATGCATTTAAGCTAAATCGGAAGAAAAAACTGGCAGTTTTTAAAGCTGGAACTTTGGGGACGGAAGTATATTTGCAAAGTGTGAACTTTAAAAACCGGTCACACTTGCAATGAACTTAAAAAGAATGATCGTTCGAAGTATACTTATAATATTCTGAAGTTAAAAACAGTGTACACTTGTATTAAACCATGAACTTAAAAGTAGGGGGCACACTTGCCTGACAGTCGTCCGCCCACTCCTACAGACTTGAAGCTCTCTCATTCTCTACTCCTTTACTGTTTCTTTTTGCCGGCGCTCCTACTTGCTTCCTCAATTGAAG
>JAOVVI020019177.1:0-10180 GCA_028571085.2 Nepenthes alata
CTCATCGATAATGGAGTAAGTAATCAAACCTTAAATTATATATATTTCTACAAAATCAAATGCGATACACTACTATTTGAAACTTAAAGGTGAGTTGTTATACGTTACTTTGAATCCGCGAATGATAGATTCAAATATCAATTATCACTGTAATATATTAGCACATATTATAATATATATCTATCAATTCTCTACAATATTTTGTGTATAATTAAATAAAAAATTTATGTCAATATGAATAATTCTTTATATTTTTTTATATTAAAAAAATATTCTTATTTTTTAACTTATGTGAAGTTTTCTTCTTTAATTTTTTTAAATACTTAGCATGTAGTATATTATAATTCTTATAGGAAATTAAATGTAAAATTTTAAAATATGTGAAAGCTATATTATGAAATTTTTAAATATGTAAAAATTGTTTATTATAGAAATTATAGAAAATTAATATAGTCAATATACTTTCATTACTTCATTTCAATTGTAAAGTATGCAAGAGTAATTAAGTGTAAATTTAAAGAATGTAAAACATATATTTAATGATTTAAGACACATAGAAAAATATATTTAAAAATCAAGAACATATAAGGACATTTAAACATAGTTTGAGGATATACATGAATATTATTGTAAAGAATTAATTTAAAAATACAATATATATGAAATAAGGGCATGCATTCTATAAATTTACTTGAAAAAGGAATGAGAGTATATCCATATGGGGTATTGATATTTTAGATGTGAAATTATAACAAGTTTGAGTTTTTAAAATAATAAATAATAATAATAATTAGAAAAGAATTTCAACAAGAAAATGAGGGGCTTGAATGCATTTATCTTAAATTTAGAATCACTAAAAAACTCCTTAGTTCACTTGGATTCTCCTTTTTTAATATTCTCACTCTCATTATTTATCTTATTCTCTTTTCTTTCTTTCTCTTCTATCTAAAATTGAGTAAAAATGATTAAAAATTAGTTAAAAAGGTCTTATATAAAAAACTAACATATGAAATTTTCAGGCGCACATCAAACACATTAGATGCATACATTTTGTTACGAATACACACATCTGTCCCTCAAATGCATATTGAGCGTCATCAATTTATTTAAAATATGCATGAGTGCCAATTAGGCATCATTTAGGCACATTATTATTGTCTAAAATATGCATATGAATGTGTTAGACGCTAATTGAGTGTCACTTAGTTTACAGTGATTCAATCAGAACATTAATTTTGACCTAAATTCTTACTTGGCCTTAATATATTCATTAACTTTACTTAATAAATTATTATTATAAATTAATTTAAGATCCATACTTTGTACTAGTAACTCGATTGATTCATATTTTTTTATAGACTTACAGTTCAAGTGCCCTATATATCAACGAATTGGGTCAATTTTATTTTAGACTGTATCCAACAGAACCTAAGATTTACAATAATAATTATTATTAAATTAAGGTTTAATCATTGAAAATTTTTAAAATTATGATCTTGAAACTTATTTTCTTTTGATGTTATAAATATCTTATATTTTGATAATCTTTTTTAATAAAAGTCAATATTAATCATATTATTTAAAAATATTTTAATATTATATGATTATATTCTAGTCATTACATCTGAACATGTTATTATATACTTAATTGTATGATCTAATAACATTACAATGATATTTATTCAATAAATTTCTCAATCCATTTGTTTTTACACTAGCAAATCAATATAATATATTTAATTTTCATGGTGGATTTTGTTATATTATAAGTCCATTTCTTGAAAATTTAAGAAATATCTCCCCTACCTTACACAAAAATCCATTCATTTGATATCTTGTGATATTTTTTAATAGTTATTGAAAATAGGCATATATCATTCTAAAATTAAATGATATTTATAATAACTAATGTAGTAACTTATTATTTTCTTAAAATATTTCACATAGTTATTTTAGTATGTGAACATAAGTTACTCAAATTGTTAGAATACAATTACTTTTTTCTCCACAAATCATATATCTAGTCTGATACAAATTATGACCTATATAATGTTAGAAATCTCTCACGTGAAGAAATTCCAGTCAACTGGATGTTGACCGTCTGGACGGTCAACATAGTTGACCGTCTACTGTTGAGGGTTCTCAGGACGAGCGTAAAAACGGTCAACAAGATGTTGACCGGTTTACACAGGAAGACGGTCAACAGGATGTTGACCGTCTCTTAATGCAACACAGATTACTTGCAGTGTCTAAAAGGGTAAAGATTGATCTGTAAGTTTAGATAACATTGAAAACTAAATGACAGCTGATCTGTTCTCTGCTGCTGCAGGCATGCGCCACCTACTGTTGAGTTGACACATGCCTCTTGGGAACCGTGCACCAACCATAGAGTAGGACACGGTGGTCCTGCTGCTGCAGTTGCTGCTGCTGCTGGAGCATTAGTGTATATTCTTGTATGTATATATATGATGGCCGATTAGGGGTGTGTGTATGTACAAGGAAGCTGAGAGGAAGTGTTGTAAAAGCCAAAAAGAGACTGAGAGCAGTGTGTGAGTAGAAAACAGCGGAGAGGAAGAAGGCTAAACAAAAGAGTGTGTGTGCATTTCCGCCTCATTGTTTTGTAAACTCTATCTCATACATAGTACACTTTTACGGATTCAACATCCCGTGATTTTTTCCTTAATTTATAAGGGTTTTCCACGTAAAATTGGTGTGTCATTGTTCTTGCTTCATTTTCTTTTTTCTTCGATCTATTGTGCCTGAATAGTAGGCCGCCCTCTTTCCGGCCAACATATAAGTCATTCAATTATACTGGACATGTTCAATATCTAAGAGAGTGAAAAAACACAAGAATAATACACAATTATAATTTCAATGCTTGGAGGAAGATCTGGCATCATTGTCATTTTCTTATGTCAAGATATTAAAGATTTTCTTATGGAGTGAAAAAAGAGCAAGTATTTTTTGACCCAGTAAGTCTAAGCTTAAAGGATTCAGAATCTAATCTTGTTCCAACTCTAGTCATAATAAATTAGAATTCAAAGGGCGATTGGGTGGTTATTAAGCGGGACACAAACAAGATTGAATTATATGCCCGAACGACTGCATGTTAGAATATTTAACCGAGCAGTTATTCTAATTGAATAGTTTATCCAATCGTGCGATTTGTATATTTTGTAATTAGCCCAAACGAGGGACTTTGAACTAACCAATATAAACTGCACATTATTATAAATTTGATATTCAGGTGTTAACCGTCTTTAATTAATTTTACAATCAGAACGTGTACAATAGCAGTTAAATTAATTGATTTCTATCTAATTTAATTAATTAAATCATGACTAGTTATTCATCTTCAGGAAGCAACTATTAACTGACAATATGATTGTAAATGCTCCACAATATTCCTAAAAATGAGATGAATTTTAAAAAATAAGCAATAGAGTCCTAGATACACTTATTCTTCTATAAAATACTTGACCAAATCCTGCAATTCTCTCTCATCCTCTTAATATTTCCCATACTTTGAATATTTAGAAAATTTACTGACTTAAAAGTTGAATAATATATCAAGGAGTAAGTTATGATTCTTTCGCAATTCTTGTTTGCTACTTAGGTATATAGGACTTGGTTAAAAAGTTTGATAATCCGACCCAAATATTTCAAATCATAATTTAGATTTCAGGTACGTATCACCATCTATAATTATTAATAAAGAAGAACATCATCAACGATGATCTTTTTTTATAATCCCCTAATCAGGCCAATTTCATAATCATTTGATCCCATTTATCAACTAACAAAATCTCACTAAAAATTGACGATTCGTCGGATCAAAAGTGTTATTCTATTCGTAATGTTTAATAGAATTGAAAAAGTACCATTGGAGTAAACCAAGTAGAGCAGAGTCTTATCACAAAATAATTTAGATAATTTGCCCTACCTTACATGTTTGTACGTAATAATATTCATATTTGGTAACACTAAACAATATATTAAAATGTCTACTTCTTATGTAGAAACGTCCCTATCTTAAAAGGTTGTCTTAAATCTAACAATTAAAATAATATATATAGGTCAGCAACATCTTTAACATTATATTTAATTATTTTAATTTGACTCACTAACAATAAACCTAAGTTCAAATAAGTTCAAATGCAATCAATTATATATAAATAAAACCCAAGGAATAAAGGCCAATGCCCTGGCCTACTAAACCACTTTGCCTTTTGCTATGTAATTATTTTTAAAAAAAATTTCTCTTTACTCATTCTTTCTCCACCAATATCACCCACCGCCTAGGCAACTGTTAATCATCGAAACCGTCATAATAGTTACAAGCAACCATCAATATGGTAGCCAGGCCAATTGCGAGTCGCAATGGCTCGTATCTGCTCACCATGTGGTGACTGTGTTGAGGGCCAAAAGGCTGATCGGACAGGAATGCACACAAGCACACAACGAGAGAGAGAAGAGGAACATACAAGTTTTACGTAAAAATTCTTCACAAATCGAAGGAAAAAACCATGAGACATTTAGTCCACAACAAGTTTACTATATAAAAATTGGTTACAAAAACTCCGAGATGAAGTATCCGCTATACACTCGAGACAGACTAAGAAAAATAATTCCAGAGGAAAGAAAAGCCTCACTTCACTCTTATCTCTTTGTTTTTCTTCTCTCTTTTTTTTCACCGGTGGTGCACTCCACTTAGGTTCCCCTACTGGTCTTATATAACTTTCTTTCTTTTGTTGATATTGTTTGAAAAAGTTCTAAATTTAGCTTACTTAGTTTATACTGCAGTCATCTGCCATTTGGTGTAATTGAATGTTGTAATATAAGCATATATTTGGTGTTTGTAGTATTACCTATATTTCCTATATACTAGGACATATTTAGATTGTTGTCTTCCCTTAAGAGATGATGAGGAGAAGGTTTAATAAGAGCATAGCATCCAGAAAGAATATGCAGATATAAATCTTCCACCACTACAATGATTACAAGAATATTATTTACTCGATGCCTAAAGATTTCAGCTTTTGATTTGGATGAAAGAGCAAATCTGACTGGGTGTGTTTCTTTTAAATTGTTATAATATGGAGTATAGTCCATGGAGGAAAGTAAAATGCTGTACCTCTTTAAAGTAGTAACAAGATTTAATGGATTTAAGCCTTCGGGATTATGCCTACTATCGAAAAGTCCACTTTTCATAACCGAACATATGTAATGTGTCTTCTGAATTTCTCTATTGTTATGTGTTTTTGTGCATACTTGTTAATAATGTGTAGCCTGACATCTATGATGTCTGATTTTTTAAAATATTGGGACTAACAGTGTTGATAGAAAACCGGGCAACCAAGAGGAAGGTGTTATGCTTATGTTTTTGTAAGAATAAGTGGTCATTGTGGATATGCTTTCCTTTTCATCTAGTTTAAGGAATACTTATATTACAAGCAATTTACGTGTCACAGATTGTAGGACATCCAATCAAAGTCTACCCAACAATTACTAGCGGCTTTTGATGCAGTAATTTATGCCAAGCAAAAACATTATTGGCTCAAATACGTGCAACATATCTAGAAGACTATTGCATTAAATTTCAGCTTTATCTATAAACTGGAGTAATTATTCTTTGATTTCTTTATAATGCTGGGAAGTAGCTCTCACAAGTGATAATGATGTCCAAAAGGATAAGTCTAGTTGCTTTTTTAATTGACAGTGGCGGATATGCCAGTTTTACAGCTGTGACATTATTTGACTTCTTATCAGTTGAATTGGTGCAGGAAAAAATTTTCTTATTGAAGTAACATTTGAACTATTTATGTTGGAATATTTTGCCAAAGCTAGTACATTATTGCTATAGTCACGGCTCATCGTAATGAACTTACAACTGCCAAATACATGTATACGTTGATTTTATAGAGGGGAAGGCTTTCTATTGCATATATACGTATCATCTACTCTGAGCATCCATCCCCCTAGCATTGTGCCACAAGGTTGTTTTTTCCTTTTGCTTGAAATAAATTATCTAGCCCCCCATCAACAATAAACAAGGGCCAGAAAGATGAATTAACTAGTTTGACACATTCTTTGGACATCCCTCAAACATCAATGCATACATGGAATTTGATGAAGTCAAGTTGAAGGCAACTTAAATGATTTTTTAGAGTGTTTCAGGTTTTTTTATAAAATTTATATACTTTTGTAGATTATTTTCATTATTATATTTTAATTTTTTTTAGAAAATCTTGAAATTTTTTACTAAAACTGGTGCTTTGTTGATTGTAGCGACCACTCATTATGATAAACTCAAAATCCTCAAATGCTGGTATCCATTGGTGATAGGAAAGGATTTCTATTACATTCACATAGATCAGCTACTCCAAGCATCTTTCCCCTCTGATGAGTGACAAGGTTACTTTTTTCTTCTACTTGAAGTAAGCTTTTTTCTTCAGCTTGTAAATCATCCAGCTCTATCACCCATTAATAAGGGCTAGAAAAATAAGTTAGCTAGTTTGGCACATTTCTTTGAACATCCCTTAGACAACAATGATGCCTTTGAAAATGGATGCATTTAATGTTGTCAATTTAAAGCCAGCTTAATATGATCCTCATGAGTGATCTAGGTTTTCTACGAAATTCTAGCACTTTTGTTAATTTTTTTCATTGATGAAATCTCTTATTTTTACGAGTGTTATGTTGGATATTGAAAGCCTTTTAAATGCTTTTTCTTTTTCTTAATTACTTGTTAAACTTGAATTTCACTTTCATAGCTATTTTTTTTCCTACGAAAATTTTAACAACTTTCAGCTTTCTTTGCTTTTTATTTTTTATTTTTTTTCCTTACATCTATGTTAGTAATCAAGGTTCTATGATAAGCACTAATGGTTATCATTTTGAGTTTTGAAAGTCAAAGTAATGGGGGCCTTTCATGTTTAAATTTGTATATTTTTCTTGTTCTTATTCATTGATTTCTCCTAACACAATACTTTAAATTAGCGCATTATTTGATAGTTTAGCTATATATAGCCATTCATTCTAAAAATTCAGCCATAATTTAATTTACATTTAGATTCATATGTCATTATGCCTTTGAAACATCCGCTCCAAAAAAAACATAAAAAACTTTCTTAAAAGCTCTAGATAAATATAGAAAGAGTGCCACTATATGTGACTTTGATACAAATATTTGAATGTTAAATCAAACATTCTTGAACACTAAATGAACTTTGGTTGGTTCATAGAAAGTGCTACAAATTTAAAATTTAACATGTCTTTTCTATGCAAACTTGTTAAGAAAAAATCTTTACTTATGTATTGTTGATGATTACTAGGAAAGGTGAAGGCGGTGACGCAAGATTCGTCAAGTGAATGAAAATATGAGAAGCATGTTGAATCTCATGTGAAAAACCTTTATACCATAGAATTTGTGTTCTTCTTCATCATTGTTTTCCCTTATACTCTTATCTTTTGACCTAATTTTAGGTTATCTTTTCTACATTGCTTTTGGTGCTACCTGAAAAAATCTATCGACCCAAGGTGAGCCATTTAATTCCTCAATCACCACGCTTAGAATGATACAATTTGTAAGTTACATTTGGGAATGATCGATAATTGAATTTAGTTAGTATTGGTCCTCTTTTCATAATCGTGCTTTTCTCGACAAGAAAATTTTTACATCTTGTATTTTTCTTAGTCTTACTTTTCTATTATCTATTTCTTTTATATCAGTCATGAAGCTACTATGACATGATAAGTGACTATTTTCACAAACAGAACGTTCAAATGTAATAAATATAGCTGAAATGTTAGCTCTACCCAAAGTAATATTAGGTAATGCTCGTGTATGTAATGGAGGGGCAAGCGCAAAGATTAATGAGGTAAACAAAACTCCTCTTACCTTTACCACTTATTGTTTCACTGGATAATTTGAATGAATACTCAAATTTTTATATCTTTTATATTTTGTCAAGATATTCTTTTTTATTAGCAATGTTAACTAATAGCAATGGCTGACCATACTAAGTGGGGGCAGTCAATGTTTGATTTGGATTGGTTTAGTTATCAATTAATTTGTTCAATTTTGTTCAATTGTAATTACCCAACAATGTGAATATTATCCACTGAGTTCCATGAGAGCTTGTTGTATATACCAGTTATGGCCCCACCCTGTAAATATATCTTGAATTTTTTTCTGAAAATTGAGAACGTAAAAATCAATGAATGTGTATAATCTTTATTTGAACACTACTTTTATATAGTAGGCCAACTATATCTGGTGAATCGCATGAATGCATTTAACTGTATATCATTTTATGTGTTTTTTGGGTGTGCTTCCATTTGCTAATGTCCCCCATATTGGCTCATATTTGTTGATTGTATTGCCTATCTTCGTGAAGTACATAATATTATTATTAAAGTCAATTTGAGGCTAAAACATTAAAGAAGACAAATTAGTATAGTTTAAATTTTACTTTATCATTGCTCTTGTTTCCTAAGGCAGCATTTCATCAAATTCAGATTATACTTATAGCGACTATTATGCTGCTAGACTTACATACTGCAGATTTTCATGTTATATGCAAAATTAATTTTGTTTATATCTAACCTACATTGGTAACTTTCATACCTGTTTTATTATATAGGTTATAGTGGATATTGAGAAGTGAAAGCAACTTGTTCAAGAATATATACATGCATCACAACACAATCTTATGCAAGAATTTCTCCCTTTGTTTTAATTCAAAAACTATTTTGACAAGAAAATATAAAAAGAAAAAAGGGTGATTAATCACAATTATATGTAAAAACTTTAAATGGTTTAAAGGGTGTCATTTTGCTTTGTTCTTATTCTCTTTAATTTTTTTTGTTAATCATTTCTCTTTAATAAATATAGTAGAGTTTCTATACTCATGAAGACTGACAAAATCAATACCTTACATCCAAAAAGGAAAAAAAAAATCAGTTCCTTTTTAGATAGAAAAGGTGATTTGATGAAGAGGATCATGAATCAAATATGAAGATAAAAAATCTTCATATATATATTACAGATAAAATAAACATTCCAATAGATTTTCCTATGGCTTGAAAATATACTTTTGGGTCAAAATGAAGCAATCTGATTATTGTTTGAACAATTAAATTGTGTATCATAGATAGCAAAGGCAAGGAATTGCTGAAATAATTTCTCTGCAATTGAATTTGTTTCTCAACCCGCATATCTTTTTACTCGTAGCAGCACACTTAATTAGAGATGGTACCTACTTGGTTCTTCTTCCTTCTATGAGCATCATTAGAAAAATGTACTTCCTCCATTGATGCAACTGACTATAAATTATATGCCTTGGAAGAATAGGAGGCCAATAGGATTAATATGCTGTGGAAGAATAGGAGGCCAATAGGATTAATATGCTATGGAAGAATAGGAGGCCCGTGGGACTTTGCTGTATATCCCATTTTAGTTAATCAACAATATCATGTCAATTGGCTAGAATTCATCACTTGAACAAAACTATACATGGTAAAATTATATTATATATTTTACGATATGTTATATATCTTATTAAAAAATTAATTATTGTTTGTCAATCAAATATTATTTAATTCTCTTTTGATCCGCTACTAAAAAAATGTAATTCGTGTACAATTTTCCTCCAACTAATGAATTGATCTTATTGGACTTGTCACATACTAAGTTGATCACAACATTACAATAAGATAGCTCACTTAATTCTTGAGAAGAGATAAAAATATGTATAATATTATTTAATTGAATAATTGACCCAACCCCTAGTTTAAAGAGACCCTCTACTTCAATTGGTGACTTCTCATAACATGAGATAATTAAATCAAGCATTTTACAAAGATTTTTAATAGCTATCCGAAATTCAAAATTTATTCCGTGGATATATACAATCAAATAATTTTTAATTGTGATTCTTATCGTTTGAATTATTTATTTAATATATAAAGAAAAACTAGAAATATTTAATCATAAAACTCTTTCATATCTGTTATTTAAAGTTAAAATCCAAGTTATTGGCAAAACATATGAAAATATATTCTGTCCCATTGGATAATATAATGTTGCACTAATTGTAGAAACATCCAATGGAGTCTTTCTCCTTCAAGTGGGTGAATGAGTTTAGATTATTTTGTTTTTCATTGTTTACTTTTTTTC
>JAOVVI020019180.1:0-10180 GCA_028571085.2 Nepenthes alata
CAAACGTCTCAATTTCACGTACAAGATTTATCCAAATTCCATATGTTTGTAAGCTAGATGATTTGTTTAATAGGTTGTGTAAATGAGATTTTCAATACTTTCACAAATTCATCATCAAATTAAAATATAAAAATCACTAAATAAAATAGTGACTCTCCAAAAGATAATACGCTCAATAAATTTAAAAATCTAATCATACTTGTAAAAAAATTAAGTGTTATTTAATAAACAAAATATACGATTATTATTGGAGAAGTGTGTAGTAGGTATATTGATTCACCGCCGGTCAAGTTTCTAACACATCTGAAGTTAAAGTTATAATACTCTGGTATTTCAAGTTGGATATTTAGATTAAAATTAGTGAAAAGAATTAATTATATGATTAAATTATACCAACAAGTCTTTTAAAATTGATATCAGACAGATGGGACTAGGTTGAATTCAGAGGATCGAAATGTATCAATAACAATAGCAATATCAATAATAACAGCTAATAACCGAGAGAGGCATAGCCCAATTATCCCCCGAACCCCTCTGTTGTGTTGTTTTCTGCCAACCATTACTTCCTACCGTGACCTAACTGCTCAAGCGTCTCCTTCCTTCCCATAGTTGACCAATGATCCCTCATTCTTAGCAAAATTAATTCAACTACAATAAACTTCTGGCTGTGTTTTTAATCTGCTATTTTTATATGTTAGGAACCAAACGTTTGTTTGAATCGTGAGAAAAAAATGATAATATGCAACAAGTTAATAATAAAGTACATAAACTTTTATATAGAAAACCCCTTTTAAGTAAAGTGAAATACCATTGAACTAGAAGTCTGAAATATATCAATTATGCAATGTGTTACGTTATAAAAGTCCCAACAAATATAATGCCATAATATTTTATGATAAATGAGTTAGAGTAATAATAAGTAAAAAACAAAAGAGAACAAATAAGATTAATAAAGTATCCTTATCAACTTTAAAAATAACGTACCAAGGTTGGTAAAAAATGGAACATGATTTGGAACTCAATTGGATGCTCAAACCTTTTTCTTTTTCCTTTTTTCTCTCTCTTCCGTTTCTCACAGTGTCAGCGCTCAAAATCTTAGATATTGTAAAAGTGATAATCGTAAAATCATGTTAGCGTATTGACATTGGGAATGGCGCTCGAATGCTCATCGGGGGCACATCGGGCACGAGCTCACTGTAATTGGCGAACAAGTGCCCCTCAGGTACCGAGCAATATGGAAATCTCGTTCGTACGACCCTCGAGCGCTCCTTAGGAAGCCCTATTCTACAATTAGCATACATGCGTATAACAAGTGCCTGTCACACGGCATTTTGTGACTTTTCCTAATCAGTTTAATACACGTGCGTCCTTATGCGTACCACCAAACGACACATCAAATAGGTATAAGACTCACATGGGAGTGACCCATAATGCAACACTATATATATGTCTTTCTCTTCTTTTTTATTGGCACTCTTTCAAAGACATTGGCAAGGAGCGGAAGGGGAAGGAAGAGAGCGGTGAGAAAAGTGAAAAATCGAAGAAGAAGAAGAGTAATTGAAGCTGCTGCTTATTGGGGTAAATGGCCGATCGGACAGAATTACACAATGTTACCACAGTGAAAGAGAAGAAGAAGAAGAAGCATACACAAATTTTACATGGAAAGCCTTTCACAAATCGAAGGAAAAAAACTACGGGACATAGAATCCAATACAAGTCCACTATGTAAAAAATTGGTTACAAACCCCTGAGATAAAGTATCCGTCACACACCCAAGAATAATAAAGAAAAAACCTCTTTAGAGAAAACAGGAAACACTCCTCTCTTTTCACTCTCTATTTTTCTCTATTCTACTTCACTGGTGGTGCACTCCCCTCCTTTGTTTTTCACACTTGGATCTCACACGCCTCTCTCTCACTCTCTAAAACATCAAGTACGTCTACTTGCTTTTAATATAGAAGCCCATATTCAGTAAATTCGGTGAATATTTCATATCCATCGATAAGATTTGTCCTTACCAGTAATATGAATATACTTTATACAAAAATAGCTCCGATATAATTGTCTGAGATCACGTACGCTCAAAAAATCTGCTGAACTGGCACCCTTATTCAGAAAATCTCCTTTGGCCCATTGGCTGCCCACGGGCTCCGTCCGCGTGCTCCATTGGCCATCCAGCCATTTTGCTCCTTGGCCTCCTTGGGCTGGTCAACTCATTGACCAGCCATCTTACACATATGGGCCATCCTAGTAAAATGGCCAACCTTCCATTTTGTCAACCTTCTATTTTGCCAACCTAGTAAAATGACAAACCTGACATTTTGGCCAAACTTTCCAAAATGGCCAAACCTTACAAATTGGCCAAACCTTCTATTAGCTGATCAACGAAGTTGACCGGTTTCTGCTCTCCGAAAAGGTGCTCCAGCATTCCGCCGGTCATCCTCCTGTTGACCGTCTTCAGTTCTCCGCCAGTCAACCTCCCGTTGACCGAAATTTGCTCTCCGCCAAATGAAATCCATCATTCGCTCTCCACAAATCTTTCGATGACAAAACTTGTTTGTTGAGTCACCTACAAAAGAGTGACTAACCCCAATAATTTTTCCCTCACGACCTTGTGGGGAACCTTCGTCGTTGTCTGGTGACCGTTATCTCCTACATTCTGGCAGCTTCCCCTCAGTTGTAACTTCGGCGTTAACCTCCGCAAGTCGGAATGACACCTTCTTTCACTCCACTGAACCTGGAGTAACCCCACTCCCCTTCAGCTCCTTTACTGTGGACTTATCACTCTCTTTTACACTCCATGTTGGCCACCTCCTCTTGCCACCTTAACCAATACCCCCTTTGATCCCCTTGTCATTTCCTTTGTCAACGCAAGCCTTCGACAGATACCGTCCTGATATCCTACATCCCCTTACCATTACTAAGGCGCATTTGGTGAGCTTCCACTGGTCGTCGCCAAACACCGTCGTGAAGCCTTCCTTATCAACGTTTTCGATTGAAATCACATTTAAACTCAAATCTGGGACATGTCGCACGCCTTCCAGCACGAGCTTGTTCCCATTACTTGTTTTCAAACAAACATCCCCGATGCCAACAATCCTAGATGAGCTACCGTTATCCATCTTCAACACCCAGTGGCCAACGGGCGTATAACTGGTAAAGTGGGACTTTTTCGGTATCACATGGGGTGAGGCCCCATTGTCCATCACCCAACTCGTCTCTTGGTATGGCCTGCTCCGTGTTTCCCCTGCATGGACAACCAGGAGATCTTCACAAAAACCCATTGTCTCCTGATCATCAGCATGATCCCTTTTCTCCTAATAATTGCTTCTCCCCTCCTTGTCCAGCTTTATCAGCCTGCAATCCCTCTTTATTTGTCCTTTCTTCCCACAGAAGAAGCAACTTCTTCCTTTAAACTTGTTCCGACTGTTACTCCTTTCCATTTTTCCGCCTCTGTCTCATTCCCTTATTTTCCTATTCCCCGACTACTGGTCGCCACAAGCAGATTTGGCCAAGAGTCTGAGGCCTCACCGCTTTCCCTCCACCTTGATTCGTTCATAAGTAGGGAAGCTATGACCTCGTCTAATCTCAGCGTGTCCTTTTCAAACAGCAATGTCAAGACAATATGATCGTACGAGGCCGGCAATGACGCCAGCAACACCAACGCTTTGTCTTCCTCCTTGATCTCCTTATCAAAGGTCGATATCTGCGTCACAAGCCGGTTAAACTCGTCCAAATACTTATTAAAATACTCACCTTCAGACAACCGTAGGCCATAAAATTACTTCTTTATATGTAGGCTGATTGTCAAGGATTTGGACTTATACCGACTCTCAAACTTCTCCCAAACCTCCGCCGAGTTTGACAAATCGACAACCTCTTGGAGCGTGTTATCCGCAAGAGATAACTTAATCGTGCAGCTAGCAACATCCATCCTATCTTACCACTCCTCTTCCGTTAGGTTCTCCCACCTCTCCTCCCTTTTTCGAAAAGTTTTTACCGTTTCTTTTCGAGTCAAAATATTTCTCACACTTTTTTGTCAAAGGTTAAAATTATTTTGCCCATTGAACTACCCCACACTGAACAGTACATTCTTCGTCGACGATGCCATCCAACCAACGGTTCACAAATCAGTCTCTGATATCACTTGTTGAGGCAAAAGGCCGGTCGAATAGAATGAAACAACGTTACACACAGTGAAAGAGAAGATGAAGAAGAAGCAGACTCAAATTTTACGTGAAAAGCCCTTCACAAATCGAAGGAAAAAAATCACGTGATACAAAGTTAACTACAAGTCCACTATGTGAAAAATTGGTTACAAACCGCTGAGATGGAGTATTCGCCACACCCCAAGAATAACAAAGAAAAAACCTCTCGAGAGTAAACAGGAAACACTCCTCTCTTTTCACTCTCGGTTTTTCTCTCTTCTTCCTCATTGGTGGTGCACTCTTCTCCTTTCTTTTTCACACTTAGATCTCACACGCCTCTCTCTCACTCACTAAAACAGCAAGTCTGTCTACTTACTTTTAATATAGAAGCCCATATTCAGCAAATTCGGTGTCCACCGATAAGATTTTTCCTTAGCAGCAATATAAATATACTCTGTACAAAAATGGCTCCGATATAGCTGTCTGAGACCACGTACGCTCAGAAGATCTGTTGAGCAGGCACCCTCACTCAGAAAATCTAAAAATGGCCCATTGGCCGCCCGCGCACTCTGTCTGCGTGCTCCGTTGGCCGTCCACCCATTTTGCTCCTTGGCCTCCTTGGGCCGGTGAATGAATTGATCTGCCATCCTTCACATATGGGCCATCTTGGCAAAATGGCCAACCTTTCATTTTGTCAACCTTCCATTAAATGGTCATCCTCCTGTTGACCGTCTTCAGTTTTTTGCCGGTCAACCTCCCGTTGACGAAAATTTGCTCTCCATATTTGCTCTCCGTTAAATGAACTTTATCATTTGTTCTCCACAAATCTTCCAATAACAAAACTTATTTATTGAGTCACCCACAAGAGAGTAACTGACCCCAATATTGCTGCCGTAAATATAGTTACTATTACCTAATAATGCTGAGACGTACTTCGGTTTTCCAAAAATGAACAATCAGGCAAGTTATACATCATATTTTATATATTCTATCTTTTTACAAGCATTCATCTCTCCAATGTGTATCTGTTGAGTTTCATCTGTATTATTATTTCATCCATTTCGATTTTCTACGGCTTAACACATAGCACAGCCTCTGTATGATAACACCAGATGTAAAATTCTTAAATTTGCTTTTGCTTAAATGTAATAGCAAGTAATGGATTATCATGTTCAACCGTCGTCGGAGAAAACTGAGATGAACGGTGGTTGAGTAAGTAAAAATTAATTAATTATATAATACTAAGATTACAGAAAGGGAGATTTGGTTGCTACTTGATGAAGATACCTTCGGAGCCTATGAATATTATGTAAAATGTGTATTAATTGACTCGTTGATGAGAATCGTGTAAGAAGGATGTTTCTGAATTGAAGCTTCTGTGTCGGCTCCCGATGGTTTTTGAATTGGGAGGTGCAGAGTAACGGCAACAGCTCTCTACAGTGATAATTTATACCGTGCTTCGGGGAGCAGCCAGATGAAGTGAGCTTTTCATATATTATATCTCAATCCTTCAATATATATATATATATATATATATATATAAACATTATTCAGTTTGGAACAGTGGTGGACCGGCTAAACTGTAGATTATTTTCTCGTATGATGGCTCCATCCAATTATGATTCTAAGTTGTTGTAATGTCTTATTATTGGGTGCATATGTGAAATTTCTCGGCTTCATGGACTGAATAATTGCTTATTTGGTGGTGGGTTGGGTTTCGAAACGGAGATGGAGGTCAGTAGTTTTTATTCTATCTAATAATAGTGTGTTTTTTATCTAATAATAACCCTAGAAGTGAAAATTAGCAAAGTAGTATTTCTGGTAATAATTAGGTAAAGTGTCATGAGCTAATATATATAGTGGCATGCATGGCAACGTGCAAACACATTAGTCTAACAATGAATTTGGATCTTTATAAGGTATAAATTTTGAACTATAATTGTAATCATAATTAATTAAATTAAGATAATGACATTATTGAGATTGAATGAAGATTTTGGTCAAACTCAATATTTTGATTAGAACACATCAGATAGAGCGATGTCAGATTAGCACCTGATATTCACATATGTGAATTTTGCGCAGAAAGGATGTACTTAAAAGATATCTTTGGGGCACTTGCGCATATTTTATACTAATTGATCACGCACGATGCACACTCTATGGATATTCATGCATATTCACGACAAAATACACATGTTTGATTCGCATTTGACAAACACACGTGTACCGCATAATGACTATCTTAACACTTGTTGCATACCTAGCAGGTACACGTATACCAATTTTCTGTATAAGGCCTCTACAACCAATTTCTAATTATTTTTTGTAAAATTTGACAGTTTAGAAAAAAAGAGAAGGGAGAAAAAAAGAGAAGAAGAGTGAGAAGGTTAGAGAATGATAATTCAAGTGAATCTAAGGCAAGTGCATCAAACCCCCATTTCTTAAATTATTGTCTTTTTCTGATCTCTATAGTATTTATTATCACAAATATTTATGTATTCTATGATTTCGTATATAAGGTATTTGTATTTCATATGTATCTACCACCATTCATATCTCATATAATTTTTATAAAATTATGCCCTTATTTTATGTATATTGTATTTTTAAGTTAATTTTTTATAACAATACTCATATATGTTATGTAATTATTTTTAAATATTCTTATATATTCTTTATTTTTGTATATATATATTTCTACATGTATTAAATTATTAAATATATATTCTATATGCCTTGAATATATACTTAATTGCTTTTATGTGCTTTATAATTGAAATAAAATGATAAAATTATATTAATTATACTAATTTTATATAATTTCTGCAATGAACAGTTTCTACATGTTTGAAAATTTTATAATATAACTTTCATATGTTTTAAAATTACATATTTAAATTCTTACAAGAATTATGATGTAGTATATGTTAAGTATTTGAATAATTAAATAAGAAAACTCTACATAATTTAAAAGAATATGATATTTTCTTTAAAATATAAAGAATTATTTGTATTTACATAGAGTTTTTTATTTAATTATATATAGATTATTGTATAAAATTAATAAAATTATATTGTAACAGGTCTTAATATTTTATAATAAAAATTGATATTTAAGCCTATCAACCACAGGTAAAAGTAGCATATGGCCCATCTACATATTCAGATATATGATAACTCATCTACGGGTCTCAAATAGTAATATATGACAATTGATTGTATTGAAACATATATAATTAAATAATAAAGCATAGTTTTGATTATTCAAACTTTTATTGGTGAAACCATGATTGATCTTAGGTCCATAATTTTTGCATATTTTATGTATAAGTATGTGATGCACAGTTTAGTTAAAAAAATATTGATTATCAATCTCAAATTATAAATATTATGTTACTAAACTTTTATGACATTGTATCTGATTTGATCATATCTTATTTTAGTATGTTTTGATGAACATATGTGTTTAATTATAAAAATTATATGCTTTATTAAACAATCAGCTTACTCTTACTTTTTTTTTAGATTAATAGACTCAAATTACTTATAGGAGTTTATACTAGAAATTTTGCTATTTCAAAGAGTAGATTAAGATTCTTAAATCAGTTTATTTATTATTATTCAATAAGAAAAATGATATATATTATTAGTTTGGTTATTTGAATTTTTTATGTTTCAAATCAAGAATTGATAATGTAGTATATTGGTATCCGAGTTGATTTTGATTTTTTTTAATAGTTCGGTTGAGGCGTAATTTTTAAATATTGTGATTTTTTATGGATATATCTCTTTACTATGCTTCGAGATATGATATTGTTGGTATTTGGTGCCAAGTGTAGGTGTGGCCTTTAGATCATATGATTGTATTAATATTTTAATTCAAATTGGTTGCTGATTTTTGATTTACAGGTTCACATCAAATATTTATTCGAGATTTTTATTTTATTGATGGATTTTTTAGTCTACATATTTAAATTGATTTATATTAATAATTAGATTAATATAAAATAAATTTAATTTTTGGAATGGGAATGTGACAATCTTTTTAGTTCTTTAGTGACATTGATACGTGAGTATGGTCCTTATTAGTATTAAACCACACTTTTATCATTATAATTGTAAATTTTTTTTACATTATACTCGATTGTATCAATAAATTATTTGCTTCTTACAGTATAGGTAAAAGATAATATATAAAAAAGTTACAATATTAAAAAATATGAAACATATAGAATTTTAGTATAGTCAATAGTCATCTAATACTGATTTTTTTACCATAGTACTGATAAGATATATTATTTAGTATGAAAAAATTTTTATAACTATGTGACCATTGTATAGTATGAAATTGAATAATATCATGACGATAGATATTGAATTTAACATGTTAAAATAATTCTAGTACTTTATAGGTTAATAAAATATACACTAATAAGATATCTATATTTTATTTGACAAAGTCTCAAAAGATTATATGTTTAGTTAGATATCTCATGGTATATACCTAACTAATAGGGGATGATATACGTAGTAGAATAATAATATCTAACAGATTTTTGTGATATATTATTATTTTTTGTACCTGTTGAATTCAGAATTCAATGGAATCTATAAAATACAGTAAGTAGAATATACGTGTTGGATTCAGTGATATTTAAATTATGTTAAATCTATAATTTTATTATTATTTGGTATTTAAGTCATTCATATTGATATTCGGATTAAAAAATTCTTATCTTTCATATGATGTTGGAGTCCAATGATCCTTACTTATTATTGATAAAATTTAGATTTTATGAAATTATTTTATCTTGGTAGTGCAAGAGTCTGGTGGGACATATTTTTGCTATTACTTTTAAGAAATATTTACAGCGAGTTGTACATTTTTTAATAAAGTTTATTGTTGATTTTATGTTACCATTGTAATTTTTATATTTTTGATATTACATAACCAATATATTTATTATTTATTATATATGGTTGATTATTATTATTTATTAAATATTTAACTTATCATTATATTTTTTTATATAAAGTTGAGTCAAATATATAGTGCTAGTGGATAATATTATACATGCTGCAAAATTTCAAGTTGAAAAGATTTTAGAGATTAATAGCTATCATTTTCTTTTGATGATAAGCAGGATATGGGTGTAATAGAGACTTGATGGTTTTCTCTTAGGTTGTCATTTGTGACTCTTAAAAGTTTTTATTTTTAAATATTTACACGATGTATTAATAATGTAATAATTTTCTAATTAAAAAAAGTTTAAAATTATAATAAATATTTAATAGCTTTATATTTTAAGGTTTTCTTGTGAGCAATTCAAATTAGAACTGATAATTACAGCACATTTGATAACTAGAATGAAATAAGGTATGAATAAAATGTTGAGAATCACTCCCGTGAAGAAGTTCTAATAAACTTACAACTAGACTGGTCTGGCGGGCAATGCTCAGGCGGTCAACGAAAAGTTGACCGGATTGGTGAGCAAGGCTTCAGACGGTCAATGTGGAGTTGACCGGATTGACGGTTTAACCTGGATGGTTCGATATTAACCATCTTGGAGGTTATGTTAACCGTTTCTTTGGAAAATACAGTTGGCCGCCGGTTATGAAAACTCACACAGGCAGGCTACAGTTGGCCGCCAGTTATGGAAATTCTGTTTGATACCAACTCAGCAGATTCCTTGGAGATACATGATCTCAGGCAGTTGCGCTGAAGATAATTTTTCTAGCAGAAAAATATTCTTATTATTGGAAAAGATTAATTCCATGTATTGTGGGTGAAAAATTAGGGTTTGGAGTGCGAGTTCAGTACGAGAGAAAAATAGAGAAAAAGGGTGAATGAGTGTTCTTCGATTTCTCTTTTGTTCTCGATTGTTGTCTCCAAAAATCTCATATAGTGAAAATATGTTTTAGTGGACGAACTGTCCCGTGGTTTTTCCCTTAATTGAGAAGGGTTTTCCACGTAAAAATCTTGTGTTCATTGTTCTGTTTTTATTCTTCTTCTGTGTTGCTTCATTGAA
>JAOVVI020019181.1:0-10179 GCA_028571085.2 Nepenthes alata
CACGTGTTTCTTTGCATATACCAAGACAATCAACAGAGGGCAACTCAGCACCCTCTACGTCGGAGCAACCCAGATCGGCAGGACCAGTACGTCCACAACTATATCAGCATCAGGCTGGAGCCCCGAACGAAGGGTGCCATGGGGCTTGAAAGATCCACCCATCACCGAGCAGTTCAAAACCACCTCCTGAACTAGCCCATCTGAATCTTCAAGACAGAGAGAAGGTTGGACTTTTCCAAAGCCACCCCCACCCCCAAGCTGAGGACACGAAACCCAATAGAAGCACTAACAGCACAATCAACCTCTTGGGCCCCAGCCAAACCATCAGCACGTAGGACAGGAGGATCAACATTCTTAATTAAATACCATGTAGACCTGAACTCTTTCTTCTTCGCCAACATTTTGCAGGGCTTATTTGAACGGCTGGGGAGTTTGCAACCCTTGTAAAAGGTCGGCTTCCACGTATACTCAGCCCCAGTTTCAATAGCATACTCCTTCCTGGAAATTGGATCCACCGCACAACCAGGTCAACGGTATCGGGAGAATGGAATTAACATCCACATGAACGAAAACTCTAGCAAATCCATTCAATGACAGTTTTTTTGGCTTGGGAATCAGCAAATGGAGGAACCTCAATATCATTGGCAACATAACTAAGGCCCTTATTGGTCCTGAACTCCGAGGGAGATTGCGAAGCTTAATCCAGATAGGAGTAGTGTTGAGCTTGTCCCTCTTCATATCCATACCAAGCTTCCGAACCTTCAAGAAAATAGGGAAACCTGCAAAGCTCCACGGACCTCCTTCACAGGCTTCCATCATATTATCAGGGTCAGTGAACTTGAAGAGAAAGAAGACATTTGAGTCAGATACAAACTGAGACAGGTCAAACTTACCCCAAATCTTCCTAGCCGACGACACAACAAAGGAGGACATTTATCCCTCAAGATGTAGCCAGCAAGGGCGTGCTCCAATTCCTAGCTCCCAAAAACATCAACATCTGGAGGAGGGGTGACCACATTCCTGGCATTCCTAACACTAGGAGGGTGATAAGAGAGAAGGAATTTCTTAGAGCTCTAGGAATCTACCGCCAACTCAGCCCAGCTTTTCCCAGGAGCCTTGCTGCACTGCACCTCCTCAAGACCATGAGCAATAGAATCAACCTCCTCCTTTGGCATGACTGCATAAAGCAAACCCATCAAATTTCCATCAAAGGAGCTAAAAGGGCAAGCAACATGATGGGCACCAGATGGCGAGCAAAGCTTCAAGACATCAGGAGCGTCGTTGGGCACTTCAAAACTTTTAGAAGCGATTTAACCTCAGCGGAGAACTCCAAACGCGATTTTTAGCAATCCATGAAACATCCTCCTCTTACAAGGCCTTAGACGACTGAATCAGTTGCGAAACACACCCCAAAAGGATAGGGTTTTTCTCGATAATAGGAGAATAAAAGGATTGAGAACCCCCAATAGAAGAAGGGAGATAACAAACAGGAAGGGGGACTAGAACGGAGAGAGGGTGGATCGATAGAAGAAACTTTCAGCTCAGATGGAAAGGAGGCTGAAGAAGGGAGGAGAGAAAACGCTCCCCGGCCAAGGCCCGCGGCAGCCACGAACCAGGGAATCCCGAACCAGGAGGCTGCAGAGAGGAGGATGATTTCGAAAGATTTTGTAGTCATTTTATCAACCCGAATTCCTTATTATTTAAAAATTTTAAAATTAAATAAAAAATATAAAAAAAATTTGTATTTTAATAATAAAAACGGATTCTGGATTGCGAGAAAGTTCTCCCCTTCCTGGGAGTTTGGCACACACGCCGTGAGAGAGAGAGAGAGAGAGAGAGAGAGGGTGAGAGGAATTTGGATTGCGAGAGAGAGAAATAGAGCGTGAAAACGTATAAGCTCTGCGTTCTCGCTCGCGTTTCTTCATTCAAGTTTAATTGTTCAGTGTTTCTCCTCTGAGAATCCGGAAGGAAGCAGAAGAATCATCTGTGAGAGAGAGAGATGCAGTCTATGCACGGTGTGGTGATGAGTCAATCATCATATTGCAGGGCACGTCAAACCCTAGAACCCTCGTGTTCCTGTCCAATCTCAGCATCAGCAACCTATGCGGCCCACCTCAAGGTTCGCATGCGCCCCCACTCTCTCTCTGTATCTCCTTTTTGCCGAGGTTGAATCTATCCTTTTGGTATGAACTCTTGGTCGACCGAATTTTGCAGAATTCCGGACTGTTCGGACCCCAATTTTCTCTCTCTGGAAGATGTAATCAGTTCAGGCGCAGCGCTTCCCGTTCCGTTGGTAAACGGTTGCCTGCTAGTCCGTGGCAAGGTGAGTTTCTATCTCTTTTTGTTAACCTTTCGCATTCTGCTTCTGGTTTTGGATGAGATCTATTTGTGAGATTCACGCTTCTTCTTTTTTCCCCCCTTCGATATTTTGGCTTGGTGTTCGTGTTTGTTGTTATTCCATGCTTTGTTGACTGCTTCATGGGGAGTCATTTCCTGACCTATTTATACGTAATTGACCATCTCACTATTTATGCAGCGTAAAATGTAACATTTTTTGTGTGTGCCGAGCAGTTAATTTTTGTGGTATCAAAAGTTTTTTTTTTTCCTTTTTTGTTTCATAATAATGATAGCTTATAATTATAGCCACCCTAGATCCTTAACAAACTCCACTTGGATAACAAAAAGACCTTCCTTGTGATTTTGTTTGCCAGTTAAGGAGCACAATTTAAATATAAGCAAAATGAAGCATATTTACTTCAATTTTGTGAGCTGATGCGGTGAAAGTCTCTCATGGATTTAGAATTTTATTGTGAGATTGGCCTCTAGTCTCAGTTTGACTTCTCAGACCAAATTATAGTTTTTAACTTCATAATGCATTCCTTGTTTTGGTTGGTAATGAGTGTACTTACTACTTCTGGAAGAATTAGGGCATGTTACAAGCAAGGTTCGTATGGAATGTCAATCAGTGGGGGGTAAAAATTTATCTGGAACGCAATTGGTTGACTTTTGATGAATAGAATGTTCCTTTGGATCACTAAATATATACCACCTAGTCCATGAGATTTGCACATCATAGGGTATTCAGAGGATCAGATGTATGTATCATTAGCATTGGAGAGAAGTTGTTTGCATAGTTTGAACATGTGATTTTTGAATCACCATGGAACAGCCTAATCATTGTGCCAAGCTTCACCCTATATTAAGTGCAGAGATTTTGCTAGATGAAAAAGAGAAACAGGGCAGCTCGGTGCAAGAGTTTGTCACATCAAGGGATTTTCGGGAGAGTAACATGTATGCAATCTCTTTCCTGCATCACAAAAAAGTTTGTTTCCTTGATAAAGTAGCAGAACAACAATGAAACTCAATGAAACAGTTCCAGTAGTAACTTTAAAAATGAAACGCTATGTGAAAAAGTAAACAATAAGGTCTTATTAACTTCAAATGAAGTCTTCAACTGGAATGAAAATAGAACCTTGTAACTGAACGTTGTGAATCCTTCTTCCATTTGTCTTTAGATGAATGAAGAAAGCTTGAAATTTGAGCTTGTTAAATTCTTGATTGCATGTTGGCTAGATGCCTGGGAGGAGTACCCACTAGGAGTTTTGAACCAACAGGCAACACTGCCATTGCAATTCTTCTAAATTTGCAAATTCATGTCTTCGAATCTTTCAATAAGATCATCAATTGAAGAATTGTCTCGATCTACATTTCATTTCTTGGAATGACCTCTTTCTGAGCAATCTTTGGACCACAAGAATAATGATATATTTGCATGAATATAAGTCGATTTTTCATCTCTTGATGAATTCATCCTACTATAATAGAAATAAAAATTCAACCATTAGTTAATAAGTGAATAAAAATCAAACATAAACATAATATAATATTTTAATAACTTACCAATTTCCATTAATACTGTGGATGAATTTGTAGGTTTTGGTAGTGATTGGTCGAGATAACTTTTTTTGAGCTACCTCTGCAAGTTTTGGTATCTCTAGACCACAAGTAGACCTTATAATAGCATATAAAGTTAACATGGGGACTTCATCTGTTTGGGTAGCAGATGTAGCGAAATGGCCTTTGTGCATATTAAAGTCATCTAATTGTGTGCACAGGAGCCTAGCTTCATCCAAATCTATTTCTCGATGAGGGCAGGGATGGATATAACTAAACGGTAGAATGTCAGCTTCACATGGTAAATTCAATCAGCATAGCTCCTGAATAGGGGTAAGGTATTGTAATGAGGCAGGGGCCTGGTACTAACCTTGGTTCCTATCAAGATTTGCATCTATAAATATGAAAAAGTAAATGCTTGAACTTGAAAAGTTTTTGGTCCAATAGGCCCATATGGTCCAAGAGCGCCCACCCAAGTAAAACCTTCCATAGTCAGTTGACCAAAATGAGGGATGCCTGTGTGCATAATAAATAATGGTGCGACCCATTAATAATAATATAACCTTGGGCTAAGTTTCCTCCCATGAAATGAGTTACCACTCCTTGATCAGATGCAATTTTATCAAATGCTTGCAACACTCTCTAATAAACTCTTTATCAGCTTTAAGCCTTTTCCTTGAAATTCCTATATGGGCAAGTTGATGAATATGATCAGAATCATAGAATTGAGGTAACTGCAAAGCCTAAGCCATGCCTATCAAGCGAACACTTGGCTTGATAGCTTGTGCGAACGTTACCTGGCATGCCCAGTCACATCAGTTCAATCCCCAATTGGACACAAACTATTAGCCTATCGCTATATACAGTTTAACTTTCAAGTGTATCCCCCAGCATAATTTGTTTGATTTTCTGTGTTGTCTGCTATGAGTGCCGAAATGCTGCTGTTCCTTTCGTGTAAATGCTAGAAAAAGAACCATCTGTACTAGCCTTTCCGTTTCCTGCTTATTGCACCCTTCTATCTAGTCTTCCTAATGCCATTTCAGCTATATGAAAAACACTGGTGTTATGTTCTCAACTCTCAGTATAAGCTTGATCTCTGTCCAAGCTGTTCTATTTTAGTCACAGCTACAAAGACAGATGAGCATGGCTTTCATATTCTTCTTCTGCATGTTGGAAACTTAGTATCATCATTCACCCCTGGTATTAATTAGTCTATATGATTTGTACAACAGTAGCTAAATGTTCTGTCCAACAAACCGTTTTGCAGTTGTAAAAGCTGTTGCTATTCCAGATTACGCTGTAGAGTTGCCCTTGACAGAGGAAAATATTGAAAAAGTTTTGGATGAAGTCCGGCCATATCTCATAGCTGATGGAGGTAATGTAGCTCTACATGAGATTGATGGTAATGTTATCCGGTTGAAGTTGCAGGGAGCTTGTGGGTCTTGTCCAAGTTCTGTAATGACCATGAAGATGGGGATTGAGCGCCGTCTAATGGAAAAGATTCCTGAGGTAGTTGCCGTTGAAGCAGTATCAGATAAAGAAGATGGCCTTGAGTTGAATGAAGAAAACATAGAGAAGGTATGCAATATGAATAGTCAGCCACTGCCAAAAATTTAAAATTTGAGCTCTCAATTTGTAATTTTATGTTTGATGTTGTATTTTCAATGAGTCTTCCAGTGATACTGACCTGATTGTTTTTAATAGCCATGGAATATTCATGTATTGAATTTTTGGCTTTTTGTTTTTGTGGATACTCTATGGGATAAAAGCTTCATCATGCTGGTGATGGGAGATGCATTCTCACCAACTGGATCTTCTATTTTTTACCAACTGTTTCCGTACTATCTAGGATCATTTTAAAGTGGTAGTGAATAAATTGGTTGATTGGTAACATATCTGTGAAGGTGACATGAAGGTTTGGTGATGGTTGAATGAGAAGATAATCTATAGAAGTATACAAGTGAAATAAGGCAATACATCGTATATAATTTGGGTAGTTTGGAGCTCATATTTGGCTGTTCATGATTGTCTATGAGTAGCAAAATAAACAGAAGTCCTCACTAACAGGTTAATTTTGTTTCTTTGGTCATTAGAATGGAAACTTGGCAATTGTGATGGATGGTGCTTCCTAGAGATCATTATTTGGTCCTGAAACAGCCAGTTGCCTTTGGCTTGGCCATTCCTTGAATGGGATTGCAGATTTTATATTGTCTAAATAATCACTGGTAGATTAGGTTGTTTTAGAATTATGAGGGCTTGTGGTTTACTGATCCAAAGAACTTAGAAGGTTTTGGTTGGGGTTACATATGATTTTAGCCTGCTTCCACATTCTGAATGATTGGTAGGGAAGGGAGGATTCTGCAGGATTTGAGACTTGGAAAAGTTCTTGATCATGACTTCGTGGAAGTTCTGAATGATAAAAAACTACAGGGAAAAGAAGTTGATGGAGGGCACTAGGAGGGAAGAAGCACCATTGCCTTCCAAGTAATGCCACGAGTAAACTTCAACTATTAGAGTTGCCTGATGGTACTTCAAGTAACGCCACGAGTAAACTTCAACTATTAGAGTTGCCTGATGGTACTTCAAAGATTATAGTTGATTTGGTAATATTTTTATTTTTTTTGTCTTAATCTTAAAAGAAAAAGAAAAAAAAGAAAAAGAAAACCCAAGAAGGAGCTCGCCTTTAAATTGGCACCATGAGAAATCTTCAATTGCCAGAGCTGTCTCATGATACATGAAAGAGACTAGTCTTGTTGCTATGCTGATATTTCCCTCTTTTCATCATAATCTTTACTGTTGCCATATCATATATGCTCTCCAATTTGAGATTCTTAAACTTTCCTTGGAAAAAATGTAGCTTCTTAGCCCAACTGATAGGACAACGTAAAACTAGCTACTAGCTCCTTCTGTGAAGAAACTTATTCCCCCAGTCCTACATTTGAGTTTGTTATTTGGGTAAAGGGTAGTATTGTAATTATATCCGTATAATTCTATAAATATGGGAGTTAGTACTCATTAAATACTTTCTCCTCTACTTCTTTCCCTACTCTATACTTAATAATATACTGCTCTATACTTAATAATATACTTAACATGGTATCAGAGCTAGGGTTCCGAAATCCCTAGCGACATCGTAGCCCCTACCGTGTCATCACCGCCGCTACCGTCACCCTTCAACATACCCACTGCTGCCGCCACAAATATTTCACATTCCCATATACCCGCTACACCCTTCAAAATGCCCACTGACGTTTGCCACACATATTTCACATACCCACTGTGCCAAAGTTATACACCACTACCCCACCGTGCCATCGTCACATGCTTTAGTCGCTCCCGTTACTGCACCTTCACCACTCCTTGCCATAGGTACACATAGCCTCGACACCATATACCCACATCCCTAGCCCCAAATCCTCCAAAAACCCTAGGAGAGCCGTGGCCCCAAATCTACTCCATTTTATTTTTCCAAATCTACAACAAATCATAAATCCAATTGAAAATTTAACTACACTACCATGGTCAACTAGGAGAACCACACCGAGTCCTGGAAGCCAAACCCCTTGTGCTGCCAGTCCTCGTTTTTCTATTGGTGTGTATTTTCTCTCATTTCTTAAATCTACAACAAACAATGAAGTTAATCGAAAAACCACTTGGACTAAGGTGGTAGTCATGAGGAGTCACGTAGGAAAATGAAAACTACCATCCTCACCTTCGCACACATTGCCTCCCATTGGTGTGTGAGTCCCACACGTGATGTGACAACTGTCATAGCTTTGTTCCTCATGGATGTATTCTATCTCTACCGGGTGTCTAGTCAGAATTTTATCCATATCATATTTTTAATGCCATTTATTCATATACCTTTGTCGCATGTTTAAGTCATTTGCATGAGTTCATTTTTTGAAAGCAGAAAAGCACATATTTTTTTAATAGTGGCTGTTGACCCGTGTTAGATGAGAATACAGGAGACCTCACATATATTATTTTTTCTATATTGTGGATGTTTTATTTCAAATATCTTCTTCCATTGACACTTCTAGGTTAGTTGTTGATGTCACAACCAATGAAATGACAACATCCATTGTTACTCCTAGTTTTTCAGGCATTTCAACTATTATCATAACCAAATTAAATGGTAGGAATTATTCGCATTAGATAACTTCCTTTGAGAGTTGGTTTATCGGTCAAGGTTTGGAAGATCACTTGTCTACTGAACTTGTTGATAGCTTGTTTTCTACTAATAGTAAGTTGTGGAATTTTGTTGATACACAATTACAGGATTTGTTCCGAGTATATCAATTATGTCAATCTGTATGGTTTACCACCTGAGATATGTATACCAATGATTCCCACCATATTAATGTAGTTAATGATTTGAATTGGCTACAACTGGATAATTATGTCTTCATGGGCGATTGACGATTGAATTTAATAAGATCTTTCCATTGAGCATAAACATCTACACGTTGTGGTGCAACATAAGTAATTATTTATCATACATATGCTCCAAGCTCTTTCTTATGGGTACGGGCCTATTCATGCCTAGATTTTGTGTAGCCCATGCTTCCTATCGTTACCGAGGCATTCACTCATATTATGTGTGCTAGTCCTTAGCCCAATGCAATATAATCTCTTGTGGACCGTTCAAATCTCGTGACACATTCTACTAGTCATGATGATATTAGCTCTTCCAGACCATGTGGTAGAGGCCATGGTGATGGAGGACAATTCAGCATAATCGAAATGATGGTCATCCCATTCGTTTTTTTTTTTTTGGTAACAAGTTAGACCATGTATGTGACACTTGTTGGATACTAAATCTGCATGGTTGACCACTGCATATAGCAAATGCAACCCAACTTGATACTATGGAGACCATCTCTATCTCTAGGCCATCAACATCTTACACCTTTCATTTATGTATCCGAGGAATATACTAAGTTCTATAATGTTAGGCTAAACAGCAGGCTGCTCATCCAATTGCACCACCAACTACCTCGCTTGTTTAGACAAGTCATGGATCCTCAATGGCATGTTTATCGCAGACTGTAGCACATTGAAGCCCATGGATGATTGACTCCGGTGCCGCCAATCATGAGTGGTAATACCACATTATTTTCCTATATCCATCACTCAGATACCTTATTTAATGTTAGGCTTGCAGATGGCTCTTCTACATTTATGAGTGGGATTGGATCCATCTGTCCTACTTATTTGATTTCTTTATAATTTATTCTTTATCTCTCCAAAGTTTCATTTAACTTATTATTTGTTAGCAAGTCAACCAAAGTATTTAACTATTTTGTAACCTTTTCTCTTAATTTTGTTATTATTTAGGACCTGAGGACATGCAGGAAGATTGGTTCTGAGCATGAATTTTAGTGCTTGTACTACTTGAACATTAAAGTTCCTACTACTTGTACTGCTTTGCCCGCACTCAAGCAAATGCACAGTTGTGTTGGTCATCCATCTCTATCTTCTATAGAAAAAACGATCCTACTCTTAGCCATTTTTTTGAAATTTTATGTCAACCTATTAGTTAAAAAAGTATATCTGTAGTCCTTTTGTGAGTCAATTAATAAACAAGCTTCTGCATCCTTTACGTTAGTTCATTCTACTATGTAGGATCTTAGTCATGTTATCTCCAAGACTGGTTGTTATTTTATGACATTTATTGACGATTATTCTTGAATGACTTGGTTATATTTAATGAAAGATTAACTAGAAATGTTTTCTAATTTTTTCATCTCTTGTGATATAGTTTTGATAATACCTAAGAATATTTACTACCCCATTTTGTTCCTTCATGTCTACATACAGTATTTTCCACTAGATATCTTGCTCTCACACTCTTCAACAAAATGAGATGGTTGAGAAAAAGAATTGACAATCAAGCAAAACTACTCATACATTACTCATTCACATGCATAACTCTCTGACTTTTAGGATGACACCTTACTATATGTTATCTGAATAATCATATGCTCTCGTTTGTGCTCCTCGACCAAATTCCGTTTTCTATTCTTTTCCCTAATGATCCTCTTTACTCGTGACCTCTACGTGCCTTTGGATGCATATATTTGTTCATAATCTATCTCTCGGTTATGTCAAATTAGCTCCCTGTTCTTTCAAATGTATTTTTCTTAATTATGCATGGTACCGGAAGGGGTATCGATGTTATTCTCCCTAGTTATACAAATTCTTTGCCTGGGTAGATGTGACATTCTTTGAGTTTGTCCCCTACTTTTCTTCTTCTTTACCTTCTTTTGATTTTGTGACTGA